>WBMY01013287.1:95993-136393 GCA_013397315.1 Donacobius atricapilla
CCCCCTCCTCCCCCCCCTCCCCCCTTCCTTCCTTCCCAGCCTCTCTCCCTCGCATACGCTCTCTCCTTCTCCCCCTCTCTCTCTGAACTGAAATTCTTGATATAACTCTCAATAAGCCCAGGGGGAGGGTGGGAGCGGTGCGAGGCCACCCCTCCCGCCGCACCGCATTGGCCCGCGCCGGCGGGGGCGGTGGATGGCGGAGCGCGGCCGCGGCATTGGCCGCCGGNGCCGCCGCGCAGCTTCGGAGGCAAGCGCCTGCCCCGGCCCGCCTTCGCCCGCTTCGGCCTTATATTTAATACATGCCCTTTCATCTATAATTCAGGCTGCTCTGACTCCAGCCCTGTCTCGGTTCCCATTTACGCCTGCACACCTTTCTCATTCCCTTTCCCGAAGGGTCAGCCGAGACACTCGCCAAGGGAGGGAGAGAGCTACTCTGCTGGTTTGGGTTTTGTCTGCTTAAACATTGAACTGGAAAAGATTCCTCCTCTCTGTGGTTTGATAAATAATAAAAGTGATCGTTTTGCCTTCCCCATAAATGACACAGGTAAATTATCCAGCTAGCCACAAAGCATCACATGCCTGGAAGACACTGTAATAAAATGCCAATGTATTATGATATGAATGACCTCAAAAGTGTGACAAGAAGATGATTATAGTGCATTATCTATAGTGCATTATATGTAGTGTCTTCTTCAACGTTTTCTGAAGCATGAATGAACCTTCATTTGACTGTGCTTTTATTGCTAGCTTTTCTCTGCTTGAACTTACAAGCTGTATGATAGAACCTATCCAATTTAGTATGCCCAGGTACGTGGCCACGCTGGCTGCTGCTTCTGGTTAAGCCTTTCAAATATATATGCATAGAAAAAAAATAAAGATAACATCAGCATTTGACTTTTTCTGTGTATGCTGCTATCTCAATTGCACATTTTCAGTGGATAGCATTGGTGAGCTAAAGATCGGAGTTCTGCCTTGAAGATTTTACATTTTCAGATGCAGGCTCTTAGACTTCTTTATGTGTCTGCACATAGGATGCACTATTAACAATGGTGGAAGCTGCTTGTACCTCTCAGAGGTCAGTAATTTGCATGGGTTGTAATTATGTGCTACGTACTGATAAAATATACATATTCTTGCAAGTCATATGGATGCAGACACTGTATGTGAGCATTGCACATCCTGTAATCCCATGGTGTGTAAAGATTAAACACTCCCAATTTCGCCATGCTTTGTAGTTGTGACCAAAATACTCTTGGTACAGAAAAAAAAAATGATCGCGTTTTTGATGACATCAAGTAACATTAGAAAACGGAACTGGATCCAATAATAGTTTAAGAAAAATGTTCATTATGTATTATGTATTCATTATGTAATACAAGAAGGATGGCTAGAGCCCCAGCATTGAAAGTCAAGCAAGTGACATGAAGAAGCAACCTTACTGCCAAACCACTTAGAAAAAAAATTCTGTGAATGAATTAAGTATGCAGTTCTTTTGTCTTTTAAAATACAAAGCAGAACAGCCATTAATAAAGGAGATAATTAGAACTGCTAGCATTCTGTGTAATGCAGTCTGCTTCTGAAATACGGCATGTTTATGTATGCATTAATAATGCACACATTTTTCCTGACACTAGTCATATCACAGCAGTATGGCATCACAGACGTTTTATAGCCCCATTCTAGTAACATCACAGGCATAGAACATTCTTATTCTAATCACACCATAGTCATTTTAATGTCACATTGTAGTCACATCACATATCCTGGTAATAATTATTTAACTTTATTGCTAAGCTGAATAGTTTTCTGTTTGCTCAGGGATGACTTAAACTTGTAGCCAGAACCGATTAGCACATGCTCATAAATGAGCTCTTCTCATGTACACAGGGTTAGACTAATGAAAAGTTAAGAAGAGAAAAAAAAAATCAGTGAACTAGTGTCTGTTGGACTTAAAGCCAATGCAATCACAAGTCACAATAATAGCACATTTTTGCTGTTTTCAGAAGTAATTTTAGAAAGTCAACAATGTTTCTGTGTAGATCTGTCATGTTAATGTTTACGTGCTTGCTTTAAAATGCTGTAGTTCTTTAACTAATCATACATTATTAACCTCATGGAAGAGGCATGTCTTCAAACTGTTGTATTTGCACACCAGGTTGTAAAATTGATGCTCAGAGTACCAAAGGGGTTAGAACTGTCTGAATTGCTTCTAATAATGGTAGAAAAAGAACAGAAAGGAATTCCTGAGCAGGAGTTGGAATCACCCAGTGCAGCATTAATGCCACCCCTGCAATGTGAGGAACTGCTCTGAGACATGTCCTGTGCTCACCTGAGTAGCCCTGTTTTATCCTCTGGTACATGTTTATTCCATCGCTCTTATATTTGAGAATACTGCAGTATTCGATGTTACGTTCCCCTCAAATGCAGCTGTAGTGCCATTATTTGTACTGTTTCTTAATAGTTGCCTTTCTTTACCATTATGGATTAGCCTTTTGTCTATGTATAAGAACACTGGATTTGTAATCACATCACAACCTGTTAAAATGACTTCGGTATTATAACATACTAACTATTCATCCACATCATTGCTTATCTTCACCTCCATATTATTATGTATCAAATTCTTTTCCATATCATATTTGACTCAAATTCTAGCATGCTAGAAACTGACTCCAATTATTCTGTACTAGCTATAGTCAAATTGCACTAAATGGAATTGCTTATATTGTATCACAGTGGCTACAGGCTCACACAATGCATTATACATGAAACTGATTCACATTATGCTTAGCTAACTAAAGACTTTAATCTTGAAGTGTTGAGCATAAAATGCTATCATTCTTCACTGAACTGGCTCTGGTCACTTGATCATTTTGTACCTGGGATTGCCTCTTACAGGCTGTTATTATTAAAGCAAAATGGCTTTTCCTCTCCTGCAGTTCTACCACTTTCTGTGGAGAGCTGATTCATATGCTAATGAATGAGCTTTCTTATTTCATGGCAGAGCACTGCAACACTGGAACCTGACCTATGGTGCACCTATAGGATGTCCCCTTCAGTGCAGCATACTTCAAAAATGCATTAGAAAAATTTGCTTGTGTGTTCAGATAGCAGGTTATGCACTAACTATTGAGCAATCCCCAGAGGTCTTGTTTCTGAATGTTGCTTAAGTCATTAGGAAATACATCCTTGGTCCCATCTGCAATAGGAAGCATTCAAGGCCATATTGCAAGCTTTGTGGAGGTCTCTCAGTGTGTTTCTGATGTGTTTGTCCCTGGAAGGAGATTAGGAGTTCAGTGTGGCAGGTAAAGAAGTGAAGACTCTCCCTGTTACAGATAGTTTTTAGTCCATGAAACAGTCCGCCTCCACAGGGCAGACATTCGCTCTGCTCTAATTGACACTGGCATTGCTGTATCCTTGATTTCAGCTTCCACCATAATTTGGTCACACTTCTTACAAGAAGCACTGGGCCAAAAAGTGTTGCCTATAATCTGCTGCACTCCTAACCCCCCAAAACTTCAGGGCATCTGTGCAGACAAAAGTGGAATGCCACAGAGTCAGGAGCAGCATATGGAGAGGATTGTGGAGCCCATGTTTTCTTCTATCCTTACAAGCATGTTTCTCCTTGCAGACATGATGCTTTGGTCCAGACTTTGTACACCTAATAGTTTTAATTCAGGGGCATGCTTCAGAGTTACCTTGTCTTCTTGGGTAGAAGGATTGGACCCCTAGTCTTTATTTACATGAATGAAGTCAATAAATGTTTTGGGTAATGCAAACCAAACCACTATATCATTTGAAAAAGCCAAGCAATTGAATTATAAATTCTATTTGTTTAATATACTCGTTTTTGAAATTTCAAAATATATTTAAGGTTTTTTTCCAGATTGGTTGTGAGAGCTCTAGGAAAGGAAAAATGCTTAAATGAGCAGTTCAGGACTACATAATAATCTGTACTCTTAAATGAACAGTAGTAGCTAAGCCAGTTAATGATTAATAATTTAAGCCAGTTGAGCTGCTGAGATGGGGCGAGAGTTGCAGAACTGGGACCTTTAAATGTGTCTTTCTTCAGGAAAATAAACTCAGTCCCTGGATAATCAAATCACAAAAGGAGCAGGTGATGACCTTCATTCCATTTGAATGGCAGAACTAAATTTAACTGTATTTGCCATTTTTTTTGACTGACAAAGATTGCAAATGTCAGTTCATGGCTCTGAAGGGTCTACAAGTGCACAAGCTGAAAGCTGGCATTTTGCAGTGCCAGTGTTTAATCCCTGTCACTGTACAATACAACAAGGTGCCCAACTCCTCTTAATTATTGTTGTTTATTATTGTTTGCTTGAAAGTGTGTGGGGCTTTTTCCTCCCTCACAGGGCTTTAGTGTCTCCTTACTATAATAATAAAAATCCATTTGGATATAACTAAAAGAGAGTAGTAAGTGCTCTTTCAAATGCTATTGTTGGACCACTTAGATGTAATTTCATGTGGCACCAAAAAAAAAAAAATGCTTAATTCTTTGCTACACTGATGCCATTTTTTATGATGGAAGTACCTGATGAATCAGAACACAGAAGCAGATTCCAACCAATGTGCTTTTGTGTAAGGCAAAAATATTTTGGAACCTGCAAATAACCTGGTGTCTTATTGGCACTGTCTTATTATTGTTTAAAAAGAGTAGAAGGGAAAAGAAAGGAAGTCTAAAGGATTTCAGACAAAAAAAAGTCTAAAGAAAGTTTTACTGAAGCATTTTCCTTTCCATCAAAACACTAATGTAGATCTGATAGATTGAGTTATGCTGATGCAATGTTGACAGGATCAGAATGAGACCCAAAATGTGGAATGAGACCTCCTTCAGGCATTGTCATGGTTTACCAAAACAGGCATTTACTTTGTTTTTCTGCTTTCAGCTTATGACCTGCTCCTTGCTTGCACAGAAAATAGAAAATGCTCATTTAAATATATACCAATATATATATATACTCACACTAGCTTGCATTAGTGAGAATGACATCTTTATATCCAGATTTGAACCTAAATATCTTCTTTTTTCAGTCCTACTCTTCTGTCAGTCATTCCTCATCATTTACCAAAGGTTACTAAGGTAGTAAAGCTTGATTCAAACCTACGTCCTCTGGGGGAAAAAAGGAAATACTTGTTTGATGGAGACATAGCTTTATTCTTTACATTACAAAGGCAGGCAGACAGATGACAAATTTCTGTTTAAAAGCATTGTGCTGTTATGATTGCTTCTTATTTCTAACACTTCTGCATTTCTTAACATTCCAGTTAAACCAATGCATCTATGGTTTTGAGGTTTTAGCTCTTGGGAGTTGTATGTTGAGTGTCCTGGTGGTAGAAATATTGCAAGAGCTACTCCCTTTCATTGTGCAGATGATGCCTATCTATTTGCCATGCATATGCACTGAAGGGAAGAGCACAGACTCCTGAACCACATCTCTTTTCTGTGTTCCAGTGACATGGCTCTGATTTTCAAAGACCCTTTGTTCTTCGGGGCTCAAAAGCTGTAAAATAGAAGGTGCGTGCCCTCCTCCTCTGGGCAGCAGTACCCCGACTCTGTACCTGCCACCATGTTCTGGGGAAGTACTTTGATATTTCGGCTTTCTGGAGGCCAGTTCCTCTCTGAGCTCCTCTTTATATGGAAGCAAAAATTCTACAGAGTGCTCATGCAGAGCTGAGCCTGAAAGAAAGGAATAATCCAAGTGAAATTACTCTCATGAAAACAATGGGGGAAATTACAGGTCTGTGTTTGGTATATATTCAGAGAATAGGAAATGTCACCAAATATATTTGCTGCCATTTACATTCTGTTCAATATCCTAAAAATATTTAGTGTTGCCCTGATTTTTTCAGCCTTCTCTTCTGTTTCACAGTTTCATGTTTTGGGTTCTTTCTCACGCTCTGGTCTGTAAACACTGGCAATTGTTTATCATAACTTCAAGGTAGTTTACATTCTTTGTCTTAGAGATATGGACAGCTGATGGACAGTCGTCCGGACCAATGGGATGGGGAGAGGTGTCAACCTTCTCCCCCAATCCCTGGCCTTTGTAGATATACTATATATTGGAGTCAGACTTTCAAATAAAGTAGAGTTTTAGTTCATGCCTTCTGATCAAAGTGTGAGTGTGTGTCTGTGTGTGTGTGACGATCTGCGTCAATTTAGATTCTAGGCAAGAGATAAAATCTAAATGACCACAATATGAGTTCTCAAAGATTTTCGCTGTTCCCTTTAGTGGCTTTATTGTCCAGGTTTCTTACTAGTCAGAAGTTAGTCAAAGTCTTAAAATAAATAATGTGTTATCATATAAGTAATAAGTCATAATGTATGCAAAGTAAAAATATACAGGTAATGGGGCAGTATTTTCCCTTTATGGGAAACTTACTAAGCATTCTTAGAAAATAATTCAGAGGAAGAATAAGTCAGAGTTTCATGGGTTTTCCTTTTTTATTACTAATAAATTACTGCTTCTGCCTCACATGTTGACAAGCAGCAGATGTTTCAACACAAACTCCATCAAAGTTAGTCGTTTTGTCCTCTCTCTTATCAATATTTCTGTCGCTCTGAGGATGACATGCATCAGGAAATAAGTAAGCAGCTATCTATAGGGGCATCACTCAGTCATGCTTAGACAATTATCACTGCAAAACACACTTCAGACTGATCAATAATTGCTTTCCTTGTCAAATTTCTGGATGTCACAAGCAGCACCAAAGAAAGGGATCAGACCAGTGCAAAGCCTTGTCTAGACAGGTAGATGAGATTGCTTTTCGTCCTAACAGAGGTAAGAGGGTGCTGCAGTGATCTACAGCTAAGCCTAGCAATGCACCATCACCCTTTTTCCTGCAATGGGCTTGGGCAGACTCAGGTTGTGTGAGCAAGGAAAATCCCCTCTCCAAGGAAGGACACCTTATAATCTGAAAAATACAATATTAGGAATAGCTTGGAAGTGCCACAGTTTTTTCCCTGACAAAGTTTGTTCTGACACAGGCCAGAAAGTTGTTATTTTCAGATGGATTTACAGGGATCAGTTCTTAGATTCCCTTTCATATCTCTGTCTTTCCCCTTTATCTTTTTAAAGCTTAGATAGACTGAAGGTCTTCTGTCTGATTCACTTATATCTATGCTTGCAAACCCCCGGCCTGTGATGAGGAGAGTATACTTGTTTCCAAGAGAGGATATTTTGAAAAACAGTAAGTTGAGTTTATTCACAGTCCTCTTTTGACATTCTTCTCCTCTATAGAATGTATCTATATAACTATTTTTCACTGAAGACAGTAAATCTGGGCAATAGATAAAGAAACCTACAGATTTTCTTGGACTGAAACCTCAGGTAAAATACACCTGATGCCAGAGGAAAAACACATGAAGGTGTAATACAAAAATGAAATGATATGTTTATCTCATTTCTGTAATTGTGAGGTCTTTTACCTCAAGGCAAAACAAACTATGTCAGTCATTGTAAAACCAGATCCACCTTCTGTATACTAGTACCACACCAGTGAGGATTAATAACTATAAAGCCTTTTTCTCCCCCACTGCTTCAGTGCTGTCAATCTCACAAAACTCTTGTGCAATTCAGTAAACTTGATACACTGAACACTAATCATTTCAAGAAGGTATGCTTCAGCTGCTGCTTGGTTTACATTCCTGTTTCCCATTCTTGATTGAGAAATACAGGGAATCCTAGAGAAATGTTAATGTTTGTTCTAACAGCATGAGTGTCAGAGGACTTCAGGGTACACAGTGAGACAGCCAGTTGTATTCAGCACAATAATATGCTTTTCATTACTGACAGAAATAATAATAAAAAATACAAATTGAAAAACTATGAAATTCTGATTACCATGATTGAATTTAAGTGAACAAAGAGCTGTCTGCTAGCCCTAAAGATGCACGCATTGTAAAGATGGTATAGCAAGAATCTTCCTCTGTACACACATACACTACTACAAGAGAACCAGTGGAATTGCGAGCTTTTAGTTTTCTTCCCATTAAGTGTTTGATCTTGGATATAAGTCTGTGAACATGAGTGAAAATCTGTTGACAAAAGTTTTCTTGACAAAAGTTTTCTGTTGACAAAAGTTTTTTTTTCACTCCGTTTTGGTCTGTGGTAGCTCAGTGCCCTACACTTTCTCAATGGAACAGCAATGCAGGTATTTCTCAGCCAGACCCATCTGTTGCTTTGAAGCATCTACTGTAAACTACTGTAACGTAAAGGCTTTTGCCAAAGCTTGGATTCTTTGGCAGTGACAGATCTATGGCTAATGAATAATCTTTTTTTTTTTTCTTTTTCCTAGTATATATAAGCTTTCAAACAGCCTACAGAAGTTGAACATTACTGGTTCTCTTGCAGAAGTCCGTATGTTTCAGTTTTCCCAAAAGTGGAAATGAAAAAGGTTGGTCATGAAGCAGAATTATGCTGTGCCTGATGCCTAAACATAGGCTTTTGAGCATAAGAAACTCTTTTCAAGATCGGGACCTGCATGTTTTAATAGTATTAATAGGAGGTAATATTCAATATACAGCTCCTCCCCACTAAATACCGACACATTTTCATAAATCTTTCTTCAATTGTTTCCAACAGTTAGTGTTACAAACGATTATGTCTGTGTTCCCACTCAGCCTAAAGGAGCTCCGACTTAAAGTGTGAGGTCACAAATTCTGTTCTTTTTAACACAGATACTGCTTGTTCTGATGTGCAGTAGATCTTGCATTAGATTGGAAAACCATTATGTGGTTCAAAAAATCCCAAAGCCTCAAAAACAGGTCAAAAAATGTCTTAGTTGTCTCAAGTAAGTAATGGACACTACCTAGGCATCTACTTCACCATGCAATCCTAAAAGACTTATCTTGTATGTCATCAAACTGAAGGAAAGTTGACTACAGCTTGCTTCAATTTAAGTAGTTCTGAGAAGCTGCATTGGTGCTTTTGTGGCTGTTCAAAAACCTCTTAGTCTTGGCCTGTCTAAACAATGCACATCTCAAGCCATTTCAGGATCTGCAAAAAAGATCCTTTTCTTCTTCTCACTGGATAAACCAGTGCGTGCTTACAAAATCAAACTTCGTGTAAAACATGGAGCATTTTGTTTTACTCTGTTTTGAAGCACAACCATGAAATCTGTGTTTAAATGGTTTTAGTATTCCTTTTGCCCAGGTTTTTGTCTTCATAGATACAAAATCACAACTCCTAACTCCTGGAAGAACATATTAGCCATGTCTCCTGATGATGCGTATTCACTTTGATTATATGATTAAGTCCCACTGTGGCAGGTTGTGTCTGTGTTTGTGTGTGTGGGCCCACTGATTCCCAGGCATAGAGGACAAGACTGGAGCGTGAGTCTTGGCTTGCATTCTTTACTCCATGAGCTGTGTACATCCCTTGCATGAAACTGCCATTCAAGAAAATCCTTCATAGTGTCAGAAAGCCTGACCCTCCCCAAGTAATCAATGAGCTGCATGCTTGAGTCACACAGGACAAAGAAAAAAAAAGCCTCTCAGCTCTCCTGCTTCTTCATGGAACTGTCATGAATTTCTAGCCTGTGATTCAAGTGCTCTTGGTGGCTCGTTTTCCACTTCTAAGAGGTCTATAGCAGGTAATTCAAAAGCATTCCTAATAACAGTTGCTTTCAATTGCCTAAGCTTCTTTGAGAGAATCTGTCAGGAGGTGCAAATTGAAAAGTTACATGTATGAGTACAAGCTTTCCATGTGCTCAGGGATAGATCACCATACTATTCAGAGTTTCTTCTTCTCTGACTGATTTAAAGGAAAGAGTGGTTTCTCTTTAATTTCAGAATGATAGGACTATGCAATTCTACATTCTTCCCATGTTTTTTAGAGAGAACCAAGGTGTTGCTGTGAGGTATATCCAACTTGAACAGGAACATTTCAACTACTAAATGGCTTCCTGGAGCTTCATCTAACCTCATTTACTAGCTTAAATTTCATAAAAATTACCCATACACTTTCCAAAATTTTATCTGCAATGAACTGTGTAATGTGGAGGCACAAGGGGAGTTTCTGTTTGGGTTTTGGGGGTTTTTTTGTGTTTGTGGGGGTTATGTTGATTTACGTGTCTTTCTTTAATTATCATAGAAGTGTCAGAGAATGTCTTCATTGTCCCGATTAAAAAAAAACCCCAGAATTAGAGAGTAATTAATCTTCCTTGAAGACATTTACATCTAAATAGCAGTAACTGATCTAATGATCTCAAATTTACTACGATACAATGAATGTAGATCACGGAACAAAGAATATTTGGGGAAAAAAGGATTAATATTTATACTGTGTTGTTTTTTTCCGACAAAGACATCCAGAATAATTAAGTATGTGTGTATGTAAGAAAGATTTTCTGAAATTAGGAAGGCAAACCTGTGGTACATTTTATGTCTTGGGATCCAATGAAAACTATTTTAATCGTATTTCAGAGAGCAATCCTATTTGATGAAGGAAAAGTACAGGTGCGGGGTTTTTGGTTTTGTGCGTACCTGATTTTTTTTGGTGTTGTTTCTACTGGTTTTGTTCGCTTGGGGTGTTTTTTTTTTTTTGGGGGGGGTGGGGGGCGTGGGTGTTAGTGTTAGAGGTGAACGCAGAAGCTCTGCCTGTTTCCCCCGCAGCTGTTAGTGTTAGAGGTGAACGCAGAAGCTCTGCCTGTTTCCCCCGCAGGTGCCGCGTCCGTCTCTGCCGCGGCCGGGCGCGGGTTCGGGCCCGAGCGGTTCCCGGAGGGCGCCTCTCCTCCGGGCGGCTCCTCGCAGTAAACAGCGGCATCTAGAGGCTGCTCGCCGGTACTGCACGGCAGCCGCCGCCCGGCCGCTCCCGGCCCGGCCGAGCCGGCGGCTGGACGGACAGTCGCCGTGGGAATCTTCTCTTTTGTTTGCTCCTTAAAGTACCTCTGAATGCGTTCTGCTTTTGGGACAGCAGGCATCCCTATCACACTGCCGCGACAGAATGCTTGGATGCCTTAAGGCTGTTCATTTAATCGCAGGCATTTAAAGGAATTAGGCTGGCACCCGCTATTAATGTGGAACCTGGTTTTTGGTTCTTGTTAGAGTGACAAAATATCAGGTGAAATTTCCATAATTGAAAATCATGAAATATCCTGTATATCATGTAGTTTTTAAAAGTGCATGTTTAAATAGTTACCTTCAGTTATTTGTGCTCCTTATAATGTAATTCGAAGTACACTAGGAAATTTGTAGAAAGTATTTTTAAATAATTCATCAAATAATCGTTTGTACCCTATGGTAGGAAATAATATTTGTGAAAGGCTGTAAAAGAGAGGCACATCGTGAATGTCATCTTATATTCACAACTTGACATTACTAGATTTCCATCTCTAACCTTATATGCAGTGAGAGGCAACAGTTAACAAAAACCCATTTCACCAAGAGGCAATGAGTTATATGGGTCTCTCTCCCTTTTCTCAATAATTCAGTTCTGCCATTTTATGGGAAAAACAATTTGTCAGACCTTTTTTACCAAAAACAGGCAAACTACAAACCAAGATTAACTAACCAACCAGATGAATTACCTATATATAAATAAAAAAATACTTGGAAAATTGTTCTTGTTTGTCTTAACAGAAGTTGTTGAGTTTTTTCTGTCTAGACCCTAAACATCTTGACATTCTGCAGCTCTCTTCTATCCCTGCTTTGCCAAAGAGGGATCTATCCCAGTTCTCTTTGTCAGATTTCCATATTGTTTTGCAAGAATTTAAATATCTAAGACTGTGTCTAATTTCAGCCACGGGTCAGGCAAGAGTGCAATTTGTATAGAACTTGAATGTAAGAGGTGCATTAAGATGTAACTCAATATCTGTTTCACAAATGATCTACATTTAAAAACATATCATTGCTTAATGAGGCTATACTGTTAATGAAATGAATTAAAATTGTGGTATGAAATAAAATCAAGCCAGACACAAGACATGAATTCATTACAAGAAAGTTTTCTTAAAGCTGTCAAGTTAACTTCGATAAAATTTTTGATAGGACAATATCAGCTAAAAAGGCTATTTTCCTTTTATAATGCTGTTATTTTTGGAGTAACCACTCCATTTTGAAGGTCAACATCACTTACATCCAACACCAAGCTTATATTCATTTGGGTGGATATTACGGGAGTACTGTTTGTGTTACAATGGTGACCGAGTTTATGAAAAACCCTGCTGCATTCAGTGCATTATTGTCTGACAAGGGAAGTTGCAAACATTTGCAGGAATTAAGCTAATTCCTGGAAAGAAGATACCTGTCAGATGACGCTTTTCCTATTTTAGTGACTCTCTCATAAAGTTTTGTTAAAAGGACAACAGCATCATAATTTCATTGTAATCAAATAACAGTATTATTGATAAAATAATTTAAAAATCTGTTTCAAACCCTTCATGTAATAAAAAGACTTTGCTTTCTCAGGTAAGGAAGAGACCACAGAGTTGATGGGAGACAAAGGTAGAGGGGATGGAGGTAGTGCACACCATGTTCTTCCTGAGGAGACAGATTCCACAACCTGGCAGGCATAGGTGCCTCATCAGTCATAACTCCAGTGGATTTGGGTGTTTGCTTCGTAGATGCACTTATAAGGAGGGAAAAAATGTGTTGCTGCAGTTGCACAGAATCCTTCTTATTTCATCCACTCTTTTATTTTCAGACAGAAGAACACTCCTGCGCAGAGCTCGAGAGGCCACATATGCAGCAGAGGGTGAGTTTCTGCACATTAGTGCTTCTAACATGCTCACTAATGTTCATACATCTCCAGAGGGCTTTGGTGTAGGAAGACAGTTGCTCCAGCAGGGAATCTGTAGGTAAAGTGTGAACTCTAATGAAAGAAGTGAAAAAAGCAAACAGCTGGGCTTCCTATCTCGAGATAGCTGGGGAAATGGAAGCAGTCTGTAGGAGCATCAAATGGGAAAATGTGATCTCTTGCCATAGATACTACTTATATTTTTTGGTAGCAAAGGAATGCTTTATGCAGCTTAGCTGTAGAACTGATACAGTTTTAGGAAGTACTAGGTAACAAAAGATGTAGGAGTATTCTGGCAAGAAAGGGTTGTAGTCACAAAGGCCAAGACTGAAGCAAGAAACAAAGGTAATACCAATAAAAAAGGATATGAATTAGGGAAAAAAAGGAGAAAGAAAGCAGCATCTGTGTAAGTTTGTTAAAATTAAGCTAGGATATTTAGTGGGTTTACAATGGTACTTTTATGATCAATTGCTGGGTTGATGGGAATATTTGCATTTTATACATGCTGTTATTTGATAGTATCACAGTGAAGCTGCACGGTTGTCAAGTTGTCAGTGGCCTAATACCTTGAACTCTATTGCCCTAAGGGGGTGAGGCACTTCCAGACTGTCTCAAGCTGTCCCCACCAAATAGCTTCAGTGCTTGAAAAAATGTGCTCTGTGGAATACATCACACAAATACAATTGCTCCTAGTGTGAAATTTGAAAGTGAAATTCTTGCTGCTACTACTTTCCAAAATGCAACTTTTGCACAAAATTAGTTTTGTTCACTTATTACAAATAAGTATTTGTGTTGAAGTGGGTAGGGATGTCCATGAACTATCAGCATGCTAAGTGTCCTGTAATCATCTGAACTACTGCTCTGTTATATGAAATGTTGAGGTGTTGTTTTTGTTCACAGAATGTTTCTTTTTCTGGAGGGAAGCCAGGAATTTCCATTTCCACAAGTATAGTTCACTGGTAAAAATACTATAGTCATTCATGAATTCATTTTTGGAAGAGACATGGCGCAATTTAAAAAACTGTAGGAAGAAACAACCCTGAAAAATCACATTTTTACCTGCTACACTTACTTTTTACTTTTTCAGTAATAGTTAATTACACGCTGTGTTGAAAATCCTCCGCTGCACTGACAAGCAGCTGAGAAGCAGCAGGAGTTTATGAAGCAAATACCTATCCTTACGTACCAATTCATGGAACTGGGAAGCTCTCTTATAGACAGCAATATAGATGAGGGTAAAGAAGATAGTGAGAACAAGCTTTAGCTGATCGTGTCAGAGGATTGCTGCTGGAACCGTCTATTAAATGTGGATTCCCGGTATTGGACTAGATAATCACACTGAATTGATAGGAGAGCACAGCTTGCAATGGCAGAAATATGTTTGCTGAAAATTTATGTCAAGGTTGCCTTGGAGCTGCCAGCCTCATACCAATATAAGATTTCCTCGTCTGTAGAGATGAATTTTGCCATAAACGCCTGGAAACTCACCATTTCTGACTGCTGCTGGTCAGCTGCAAACCCATTTGAGACCACTGCCATGCCACTGCTAACACCAGCATTAACTGAAATGCAGGCCTCAGTAAGAGTGAGGCAGGAAGACACCTTACAGTTCGAGGGCATGAAAAGCTTCATATTCTCAAATGACAGCTTTAAAAGCAGCTTGTACCCATTTAAAACAGAGAAAGCAATCCAAACTATCTTTTTTCCTCTAAGGAAAAGGCCCAAGTTTGATATTGTGTTTTTAGTTTTTGGCCAAGTATGCTGTGTTGGGAAGACTTTGCACAATCATAGATCTATCTATGAACATGAAAGTGCTTGAATTCCTGCTCTTCATGTTACCAGTTTTAGAGAACATATGTGCATTAATAATTTTAAAAACATTTTGACTATGGAGATTCAGATTTAGACTTTTAGGCTTATTCTTGATTTCCATCAGTACCATGAGCTCTCTTTTGTGGGTTTTATTTCTGCAAATTTTTAGTTATGTGAGGCTCAGACAAGATGAGCCTGTCTCAACAGAAGGTCAAAGGCAGCAGGACAGTCTAGCATGTCTTCAAGCCCTCACTGTTCATCTCCTAGTTAAGGACTTTACTGGAGTTCTCTGTAATTCCCATCTAGTCAATATATTGAGATTTCTTTTACAAATTAAAACACAAAGTGAAGAAGAAGGGAAAAAGAGTGAAAAAGTTAATTTTCTCTGAAGTTAATTTGCTCTGAAGTTGAGCCTTCAGCAGACCCATCCACTCAGAGAGTAATGGAAATCTAGAGTGGAAATACCCCAGGTTTATATTCCCACATGCCAGTGGGATTCTGTTTCTGAACCTCAGATTCAGAGTCAGTTGAGAAATGTCATGATCTTCTGCATGGGCTTTCTGAAATCTGAATTCCTTACATGGCATATTATTTACAGAGAGGGGCCCTGGTGGAACTTCCCTCTACATTTGCACAGTAAGACAGCAAGCTACTAAAAGAACTCCAAGAGAGAACAAAAGGACAAAACCAAAGCAAACTAAAAAAAATGTTGCTTAGCAATGCATCCTGTGCCACTGCAGGGGGATGGTCTTTGTCACAGATGTTTACATGTTGTGAGTAGAATTTATTGAAAAGCAGGGAAACATTTGAGCAAAGCCAAAAACATAAATAAACAGTGAATTTCATTTCTTTCAGCACTGAAAATATCAAACTAGAAGAAAAGACACAAGCAAAAAATGCATGTATAAAGCATTTTTAAAAGTTACTGATTTGGAAATAGATGGGTTTTGTTTGGGTTTTTTTAATGTATTTCCTTACTTGTCCTTTCTACTCCTACCCTATTTGTTCCATTTGGTTCAATGCACTGAGTGATAGTTCTGTTAGGGTTTATTTTTATGTATGTAACTTTGGGCCTATGAAAGCCTTCAGAATGGTGAAAGAAGAAATATTTAACTTTAAAAATGAGTGTTGGAAGAGTGGCAGAGTAGAAAAATTTCAGAGTTTAATATATCTTTTAGAGCTTTCATGACTTCAGAATTTTAAGAAACTGAGGAACTGAAAGAATGGAAAAGGTGGAAAAAAAAAATCCATAAACACTGCTCATATTATTGAATTTAATTGCGAGGAGCAGGAAAATAAAAAGATGTAAACTGGGGACTTTTCAACTTTTACATCAATTACTGTCTCAAAATCTTTTAAGGATTATAGTTTTAAAAACTATTGGGGGAAAAATTAAATCTGTATCAATTTTCT
The DNA here is from genome assembly GCA_013397315.1 of Donacobius atricapilla. NCBI lineage: Eukaryota > Metazoa > Chordata > Aves > Passeriformes > Mimidae > Donacobius > Donacobius atricapilla. The sequence goes on from WBMY01013287.1 coordinate 111,974, forward strand.
ACATTATTCCAGGTGTTTTGTTTTCAGGTTTTNCTCTCACCTCACCAAGTTGTGGCGTATTTTTTTTTTTTTTTTTTTTTTTTTTTAGAAATTGCTTGCCTATTTAGACATCTCTTTTTGCCGCATTTATGGTTGGCTTTCTTTGCATCAGACTGCTACAGACCTCATTCCAAATTGGTGACTGTGTACTTTTTATATTTTCCCTTCTGGTACAGCACATTCAAATGATAAAAGGCCTTATCATGTGTATGTGCTCACTGAGTACACAAAACCCAGGCATCATGCGTATTAGTTTTTCTCATGGATTGATTGGTGCCATGCTTTAGGTTACAGGTTTCATAGTTTCCTGTAAGGTACATTTCATAGTGCAGCATCACATGCTGTCCAAGGTATATTTCACAGCTTTTTAAAATTCTATTTTATTTTAGCATTTTATCAGGTATAATGCATAGAATTTCTTTATTGCAAACTCTTACTATGAACATTTTACAGCATAAACTTGCATATGTATGAAAATATATAGACATGGCAGGGCATAGATGAGGCAGGAGGTAGAGAGTATTTTTAACCTCTAACATTCTCAACACTTGGTGCAAAAGTTTATTTTATAGTGGAATTTGTATGTGTCTTCCAAGGATTAAAAAAAAAAATAATTGAATTTTAGGCCCAGAAAGTGTCATATTTTGGCTCTAATATTACAAGGCAGAGACACCTTGCTGTTCGTGCCAGTATAGATAACTATGATCTTTTATCACCTTAGAAGGAATCCTTCTGAGGAATAGAAATCCTCAGTACCTTACTGATCCGTTCTTCTTAAACAAGCAAGTCCTCTGCTTCATGGCTGCACGAGTGAATGACATTTTACAATGTAAGAAATGTGAGAGAAATACACATTGGATTAGTTGCTTGTCCCCCAATAATCCCTTAAATTCTTTTAGCCTTTCCTACTGCTCACCACTGTGTCACAGTGACATGTTAAATAGCCTGAGTTACTTGTTTGTTCACAGTTTCCATGAGCAGAGTGTTTTTCTGAAAGGCAGTGCTGGACAGCAAGGTCAAAAGCTGCTGCTTTGTTTTGTCCTGGATTTTATACCCTCTGAAGGGAGACAGAGATGGTGTTATCTCTGAGAATGAGTTTAGAGGCTTTGCTGAACAACCTTTGGCAAGTGCAGGGTGGAGCAGGCAGGGAGTCTGCAGCTGGCGTGCGGATCGGCAAGAAAGCAGAGAGCACAGACACAGAGATGACAGAATGGAAACTTTTAGAGACAGTCAGAGGGAGTCTGCTGCAGTCCACTGTGAAAACTACAGAATGGAGAACAAGGTCAGAAGGAAGGATGGGCACAGCGGATAGGGGAGAGATTTATTTTCAAGTCGTTTAAGCTGTGTTGTCCAGAAATTTTCCTTTTCCCTGTTGTAATGGTTACCTTGTCCTAGCCTGTGACCTAATGAATTAAAATTTTTAACGCTAAAAGCTCTGCTTTGTGGTTTGATGTATGAAACAATGTTGGCACACCTACCTCACGTCTCTGGCTGACTCAGTGTCACATCACATTGACTTGCAATTTCCACAATGAACATCCTCTCAGACACAGGACAGGAAAGACTTACCACACTGCCAGTCTATATCCAGAAGAATTGAAGTGGAAAAAGACTTACAGTTTCCCAAAACAGGGAAGGGGATATGAAGGTAACATTTCTGAACTGGATGTAGCATGGAGTATTTCTCCGCTAGTGCCAAGTCAGCTGCTGCTGGTAGCTTATTAACCTCTGTGTGTGGCCATTGAGGAATGAATTCCTATCAGTTTACAAGGCATAGAAAATGTTATAAGGCAGAAGATGGAAAAAGACATGATAGGACAAACTGAGAGCAGTCTGAAGGGTACATCTTTTTATTAAGCCTGCTGGACATTGCCTCATGTAATAGCAGGCTGCAGATCTTTCCAGGTTTTGTAAATAACTTGGTGTTTCTTTCCTCCATTACAGTAAATATATATTTATAAACAGTGTATGTTTAAGACCGGGCCTTAGACTTTCTTAACCCCCATCTCCTGTTTTCCCATGGTTGCGTGTTCTCTGACACCAGCAACATTACTAATTACATAATAATAGCCTGATATTGATGTAAATTTTATCTAACCATTCCTAACTGCCCTTGGAAAGTTAGAAGAATGAATAAACGGGCAAATACACTCATAAAACCAAAAGGGAGACAGTCTGTCAGTTGTCAAACAAAAATGAGGCTGATATAAGAAAGAAAAATGCTGCCTTTCAGCATAACTTTGCCCCAACCAAAGTTAAGTATAACCAGTTAGGTAATGACTGTGCTATTATTCTTAATTGAATATGAATTTTTGTAAATGTTGGAGGAAACCATGTAGGAAATAACTGCAGAAACTTAGACAAAAGGGACTCAGTTCCTTGGTGCTGCATCCTTCTGAAATGTCCACAAATGTCTTGAGACAAAATATCTGAGTCATCTTCTTGTGGTTATCTAGTAAAGCTGTCTTCTCTCTTGACTTCCTTTTTTCTTCTCTTCCACATCCCCCTCTTTACCCCTGTTTGGCTGGAGATGTGTAGGTTTGTATAGGATTTTTCAAGGAAACAAGTCAGATGATTACTCAAAGCATAAAGCATTTCTTCCACTGAGCACGATAAGCTCAGGAAGACTTTTCTACTGCCTGCCAAGGGACTGAAGAGACCTGTGCCATCATTTCAGGGGCTGCAGAGAATAGGTAAGTGCAACCAGTACAGGTTTTTCCCTCCAGTGAGTGCGACAAAAAATAGTAGTTTTTTGTAGCAAAGTTTTTCACCTTGATTTCAAGGGGGAACATAATGCAACATCCTAATGGCCCACAGGTTTCCAGGAAGGAAGTTAGGCAGAAAGTCCATAGGTTGACTGGACTGTAAACTTGTTGCGCCAGTGTGTACTTTGGTGACTTGTGTGCATCCCATTTATCACAAAGTGTATTTATCTCAGACGATTTTTTTATTTTTTAATTGAAATTGTTATAAATTTCGGGGGTTTTTGTAGTTTAGAAGAAGCATTCTCAGGAACTATTTTTCTGATACATTAAAAATAAATCACTTTTCACAAAGTGTTATGTAAAACAGAAGTAAAGCAGTAAAAATTCAGTTGGATAAAAATGAAGACAAAACCAAGAGAACAAAGCTCTTTTCTTCAGTACTGAAAACCAAGATAGCCTGTGTGATTGTTTCTCAGTGTTTTGGAGTAGTCTCTCACCTCTGTCAACTGAGCTGTGGTGATGCTTTCACAGATAACATGAAAACATGTTATCAGTGAGTAATTTCTGACCTTATTCAAAGATATCTCTTTCTTTACTTTATTCATCAAAAAGTTCTGTGCACTGCAGTGCAGCACCCTTGGTGCTTGCAGTACTTTGTTGCTGGTAAACTGAATCTCCAGCACAACAGTAGGTAGCTGCTGATCAATAGCAACCGAAGGTGATACATTTCCAGAAGATGCTGGCTGTGAGCTTCTGAGCCCTCTGGAAAATGAAGTTTGGCATGACACACACCTAGAATCTTAAACAACCTGTTTTATCCCGATCCTGTAGCCATTACTGATCCATGCACCTCTGAAAGAACTCTTTTTCTACAAAGCAGGGCTTACTTCATGAATGTCAAAATGGCAGTTTTAAAGGTGAATAGGATCCAAGCAGCAATCACATTCTTCTTCACAGAATTCGGTGCTTGCTGCCAAAACTATTGTTTCTATCATTAACTTTATTACCAGTCTAACCTAATTAGCTAAATGACTTTATTTAGTGGCAAGTTCTCCAGTACATCTCCACCAACCATTGCATATTTAATGTTGATTTTATTCATGTAAATAATCTGGCAAGTGGGCAAAAATGTGATGGACAGAGGACAGAAAAGGAAGCAGAACAGAATGGCCCTTCCTTCACAGATTGACCGATAAGTGAAAGGACAAGAACTGTTTCCTATGGTGAATTTTGTTAAACTCTTTATTCTTGAGGCACAAGTGCTAATTGCTGTCAAGAAAAATGTGCTAAGGCAGCAGATAGAAAACAGATGACATATCAAATGAAAACTGGCTTCCAGGTGCACTTACCTAGGCGCAGAGGGAGAATCTACCAGTTACCTCTTTCCTCCCAAGGAACAACTCCCAAGGTGTTTTGAGACAGTCGTAGGAATGACTTCAAACACATTCTCCCCTGGAAATCTTTTTCATAAAGGAAATTAGAAGGCTTCAGAGGGTTAACTGCATTCTCCCAAGGGCAGCACAGCATGCATAGTATCACTTAGCATGAGGCTTCCCAACATACGACGGTAGATGACCACTACAGGACTTTATTGCATTTACTGCCAGAGCCATTCAATGACATCCAATGCTTGATAGCTATCAAAGGGTGGCTTATATACTTATTGCTACCCTGCTTTGATGCATATTATACCATGGCTTTCATTTCCTTTCTTTTTAATAACACTTGTAATCCCATGACATCGATTCAGATCAGCTTCATGTAAAAGTGTCTTCAAGTTCCTTCACTGTGTATTTTACTGTTTCTGCCTTATGCAGAGGGTAACTGTTGTAGGTATTTCTATCTGGATGTGCCTCAAAAACCAGAGGAATAACCCTGTTATATTTAACTCAGAAAGAAATCTTACCCTCTTGCCATATGATATGGGTAATTTTTCAAAGTCCTGTTAAACAGAAATTGTGTGCAGATCATCCCTGGTGTATTTGTAGGGGTGAAACCAGATGTTCCACCACTGAGCCATCTGTTTATCTACTTCTCTGTACTACATATAATAAGTTCCGATTGAAAACAGTTTCACATCTGGAGAGGAAATGGAAGAGTAACAGTGAATTTCAGAAAATACAACTAAAATTTAGAAGTATAGAGCAAAACAGGTCTGGAATGGACACCTGGAAGTGTCCCACAGATCACAGCCCACTTTCTATAGTTGTGTCATGTGCAGAAAAGAGGGGTTTGGAACCAACAACTCAGGTGAATTATTTGAGACATCTGTGGCTTGTGCACGGGTCTTCCTGTGGAAGGACTTGCTATTTTGTTGAATCAAACATTCCCTGGACAATATCCAGTCAAGGCCTCTCACACACCAAACACCCATCCACTGTGCTTAAACAATCAACTGAAGGACTATAAGAATGGGAAATTATAATGCAAGACAGGGGCTGAGCAGGAAAGACTGAGAGCCTTTTTAAAGTTCTTTTGGGGGGACTCTGATGGACTCAGATGCTATTTTAGTAGAAAACTCTTAATATCCAGATTTTAAATGTTCTAGTTTTTTGTCTCCACATTTTGTGCCTCATAAATTGCAGCAGAATTTTTCAGTTTTACAGCTGTTATTGTAATTAACAAACTAAATGACTTTTGCTTTTAAACTCATGAATCACACCTAACTGCTTAATGCCACTGCCATAAACATGTGCCTTATTGACATCCTAAGCCCTCTTTCTTCTCCCGAATATTCCTCTGCTAGTAACAGTCACCTATCCCTACCCAAATAAGTTGCTCATCAAGCAGCTCTCAAGCTAGCTGAGATGGTTAGAGACCAGTGGGTTAGTAAGTAACTTTTCTCAAACCTTTGTTTATGTGTTAAGGGCATAATTTAGTCTTCCTCTTCTCTAAAACTATGACTGTAGTTGAACCTGAAACTTTACAACATGTTTTGTGGTGTTCATGGGAATAAAAAAAAAAAATTAGCTCGGGCAATTTATCTCATCTGTGAGATTCTTCTCCACTATCAGTGCTGAGCAGTTATGTAAATTTAAAATTAAAAAAAAAAAAAAGAGAGAAAATCTGCTGCATGTCACCTGTGGTGGTTGCATTTCATTGGTATCTGAACTCATCCCTTTGCTTATAAAGGAGACTGGATCCTTTGATATGAATGAAACACAGATAAAAGTTGTTGTTGCTACCAACTCATGTACATATCTGGTGAAACTCCACTGGTTTTGTCACATTTCAAGAAAGTGAATTTAATCTAATACTTTGAAAACCATTATTAACTGGAGAAGGATTTGAAATAAAATGCGTTAGTATTTACAAATACTGTACATTGCTTACTGATAAAAAGGAAACATACTCTGCACAGCTATTACATTTCACCTACCTCTCCATGTGGATGTGAGGCTATCAGAAATGGATACCTTAAATCTGCATCCCTATGTATCTAACTATAATTACATTATAGTAATGTGTTGAAATTCAAATGCTGTGTTGGATATAAATGCAGTACAATTTTGCTCAATTTCAGGTCACTGGGGATATTGATAAGGATCCAGAAAAGAACTTATGTACTGCAATACTTAATTTCTGGAGTTCTGCAGACAAACTGTATTTTCTTCTTTTTTCAATATGTTGGTAAAGGAAGGTGTCCCAGAAACTTGCAAGCCAGTCAGAGAGTCACTTGAAATAGTAAAGCACTTTGAAAACACTGAGAGTAGAAAAAGGTATCAAACCCTTGCTCAAGAAGACATACTTATTTCTCTGATACAAGATTCTTTAATGTAAGAGCCTGAGACAGTGCTTTTACACACTGGTACGCAAAACCTGACAAATAAAAACTGAACAATAAAAAAGTGTATAGAAAAGTCCCAGCCACTCTCTAACACTAGAGTATTCACCTCAAAGGATGCCAAGGTTAGAGGTGAGAATTCAGTTCTCAGAGCCTCTGTCCTGGGAGACTACTAAGATACTGGATAAAAGTGTTTTGTGTGATGCTGTTCAAACACATAGGAGAGTTGGCCACACTGGAAGTCCCTGATGGACCAGACATTTAACAGTCTTCCCAGGGTAAAAGCACAAAGCAGTGCAGTAGGATCGGAACCTCTATTATGGAGATTGCTGGACAGGGAATAAAGGTGGCCTATAGATGTAGGTGGCAGTCCAGCAAAAGGTTTCTGAGTAACATAGTAAAGCCACGGCGTTGGTGCTTAGTTTGCAAGTCCTTTTGCAGATGTATCCTAATATGACAAGAACACCGTCACAGCACTTCCCACACCAAAATATGTTTAGAGAAGATCTCTAGCATAGAGTCTAAATTTGTTAAGAATCTGCAGCACTGCAGGCTGCATTTTTTTGTCTTAAAATTTCCAGATTCCACAAATGTCCAATGTAAGCTGTTGTCCTGTTAATGTTACATATCAGGGTATGGATAAACCTTTTTTTCTATAGAGATGAAAAGGCGCTTGTCACAACTGTAAGTAACTCTCTGTGATCCAAGCAGCACTGAAAAGATCATTTTCTTTTTCTCCTTGTTTTGTCTGTGCTTAAGCAGACTAAAGAAGAAACATAAAGAATGTAGGAGACTCTCAGAGGTCCATGTAGCTTGTTAAAAGATCATGAAGAAATATGTAGCAGTATTTAGGAAATGACTAATACCTTCTGGAACAAAGCTTTCCCTTTACTAAAAGGAATTTCTCTTTTCCTATTGGATTTCATGAGATGCCAGAAGCATGAATTAAAAGTATGGAAATATTCCAGAATAAAAGTAAGACTTATCTAAGGCTTCTTAGATCCATCTGTCTTCTCAAAGAGATTTCACTTCTTTCTTCACCTGAGAAATACCAGGATGAACAACAGCAAAAAATGATAACAAGAATGAAACAAATACCTAGCAAAATATGAGGAAAAAAGGATTGCAATGTGTATTGGTTTGGCAAGAATGGTAAAAGACCATTAGTGATGACCAACTAGTGATTTGCTTTAAAACTGACAGCCAGGTTGGCCAATTAGATACAAGTGTACACCTCTGGGACTCGTCTTAAATACTGATGGGATTTTGGGAAACTTCCTCTTTACTGTGGGCCTGCCATGAGGTAACATCAAGGCGGGGAGAAACAGCGGGGCCTGGCTCAGGGCCTGCCTCCCTCTGGGGCTGGGCCGGGGTGGCCGTGCCAGGGCTGGCCCTGGCTGGAGCTGAGCCAGGCCCCGAGCCCAGCAGATGCCGGCAGAGAAAGGGGAGCCACGGCTGCTGACATCCAGCCNCCCCATGTGTAAGTCCATGGCCCATATGTAGTCATGGGAAAGGGTATGCATTTTGGGAGGCTCACAAATGCAGATTCTTGGGCAGGCTGCTTTTGTGGGAGTTAGAAGCCACAAACAGACTGTGTCTCTTGCAGAAAGTTACCAGAACAAAATCAGGAGGGACTTGTCTCTCTCAAAGACTGAATGAAAGGCTATTTTATAAGTGGTACTCACTTAAGAATTCTGATTTTCTGTCTCTTTACATTGTTTCATAGAAAAGTAAACTGTTGGTAGGGGGGAGGGAAGTGCTTTTAAAAAGGTTTCATGGTTGTGGGTTTTTTTTTTTTGTTCTCCCTTTAGCGTGTGTTAATAAATCTAACTGGTTCTATCTTTAAGTTGAGCCTGTTTTGCCTTTCTTCTAATCATATTCCAGAGTTGAAAGATAGACCACTACACTAAATTTAACAAAACAAATTCAGCGAATGTGAAACCACTGCACAATGCCTCTGAAGAGCCAAGTATTAAGATTAATTTTTGAAATTCTGGAATTTATGAAATAAAGAATTATTGGTGCTGAAAGTCTCAAAATAATTTCTGAATGCCTAAAAAAAAAATTAAATGGGAATTTCATTAAAGAATAAAACTCTTTAAATGTTCAATCTGGACAAATTGTCCCAGCTCATTCCTTTAGTGATTGAACTATATATAGAAGAAATGTCAGATCTGAAGGTATCAAGGAAACTATATTTATGTGGATATTCTATTTACTGCTACTTGACTATTCAGACATTTAAATGACAAAGAGCTATAGGAAACAATGTACCAAATTTGTACATCATAAAATGGTGCTGTTGAGCTCAGTGAAACTTTCAGGTGTAAAAAGTGTCAGAATTTAATTCCATACCTTTGTCTTCAGATATCACCAACAGGGAAATTGATTTGTTTTCTAACTCTTGGAGGACCTGTCTAACCATTAGACAGAACAACTAAATGGATCAACAAGAAGCTGCAAATGGGATTTTTCTGTAGCTTTGGTGTTACTGAAAATGGGATTTAACTGCCAAAACTATTGCTTGTGTTGTAGAACAAATTCTCTCCTGATGTAAAATGAAACAATTCCATTGACTGCAATGACGTTGCACCCAATTTATGCCAGAAAAGTATGTAGCTCTTTATCCATTTATCTATAAGCTGGTTGCTGTGACTTAATTTCAAATGAATTATGTTACTGTTCTTGGTCTGTGCCCTTGCAGCACTTTATTACATAGAAGGCTAGTTCAGCAGAAATAAATAAATATGTGATTTGCAGTCTCAGCAAATGTCCTAGCCAGGAACAATGGCCTCTCTGCAGTGTTCCAGACTAATTGCCCCCAATTTTCTGCTCTAACCTTCATATGGAATACTAGTCTCCTTATTTTTTTTCCACCCGATCCTAATGTTTGGATTTTGTCCAGTGTCAGCAAGACTTTAACCATCAATCCTTACATATTCAAATTCCTTTAGAGAATAACTTCCTCTACAGTGATCATAAGAAACATGTATTACATTTAAGAAAGTGTATTACTTAAGAAAAGGATATGTTTTAAATCTTTCCTTCTTAAGCTCTTGCCCTGAATTTTTATGTTTGATAGTATAGCCTAATATTTATGGTAACAAATGCTGTCATTATAATTGTGTCTTATGCTTACTGGTATATCATCATCCAATGTTTTTCTAATTTCACAGTCAAAACCTGCCATCAAATATCATAAGCAGTTTAACTGATATTAGTACAAGTAGGAAGATTTTTGAGCTTATTTTAAGGCTGATTGGCAGCAACTTTCTGTCCAAAAACTGAATGCAATAGCTAAGTTAATGATAAGCATTAATAAATCATGCTTGAGGTAATTTCTTAGGTACTAAGGACCTTTTGATGATTAGTGAACATGTCTGAAAATTGTTCTGGACACCTACTTAACAGCCTGTGACTTTGGAAAGCATTAATCCAGAACATTGACTTCATTTTATCATTAAGTCTTCTACATTATAGGAAGTTGTTTGTGAAGCCTATTGGATTCAGTGGTGTACCGGAAGGATGAAATAAAAGAAACTTTAAGTAGTTAGTTTCAGTTAGAAATAGTTAGTTCCCACCTACTTCCTTTGGTAGACACCTGCTGAATTTAATAGAAATGGTTTCCACAGTCCAGCTGCATTTCTGCTGAACAGTTCAGCCAGGTGTGGAGCCTTAGCCTATGACCTTTGTGTGCTTATCCGCTATGAAAGACCATGGGCCATTCTGTTGATTACAATATGTAGGTTAAAAGTAAAAGAAATATTCACAAAACCCATGATATCCATGAAATGGAACTGTGTTGTTGCTGAAATATTTTATTAAGTCTCTGTAAGAAATAAAGCACATTTCATATGCACATGCAAGTTATATATATATGTATATATTTATAAATATTCCTGATGGGACTTGCCTCTATCTGTTCTATGTCAAAAGTCAAATTCTATGTTATCTACTGTTGATATGTTTCCAAATGTGTTCTTTATCTTTCTCTCCCTTTATGTTTTCCCATCTTGCCCTGTTCAGCTCCTGTGCCAGTCTGGACTGGGGGAATTCTGTTCTCAGTTCCTACCTTTTGGATCATAACTCTGTCTTCTTTACTGCACCATTAAAATTGCTATAATGTATCTGCCTTGTGGCTTATCTGACCTGATGTTCTCCTTCTAGTGTCCCCTGTGAACATTTAAAAAAGAACCATTATGAAATAAGATTATCACTATGCAAAATTTTACTCCTAGTCTCATTTAGTTAGCATTGATATAACTTTCGATAAACTCAAGAGGAACAAAATAGAGTCTTGCATCATCTTTTTCATATTGCATGCAGTTCCTGTGTCTCTGGGGTCTCCCAAATGCAGAAGTGTAGTATAACGTTGTATTTCCTTTAGTCTTTGTGTTCAAGGTCTTGATAAGTCTTTTCCTTCTGTCCCTTATTAGTGCATCAGGCCATAAACTATGGATAACTTATTGCAGGCATAGCTGGGTCCACGAGAGCTGAAAAACACCTCTTAGATTTCTTTTCTAGTGGGGAAATTTTGTAGATTTTTTTTCTCTCTGATACAGTTTAAGAAAAGCTGGTTCTATGATTCTGATAAATTCTTAAGAGTATTACGTTTACTTCAGAGAAACATGTTTTTTAAAATAGAAAAAAAAAACCCCTACTTTTGTTTTCATTGTAGGTTGTTGATAATGCATTTATATAACTGTTCTAAATGTAGTTAAATGTATTTTAAAATGAAATGATACTGAAGTTTTAGACATGTCAAGGTATTCATGATACTACTCTTGTACTTCAATTGATGTGACTTTGCACATCAAACATCTGTCTTTGGCTTTACCCTAATGCTCTCCCTCTCCCTAGTGCTCACTAATGCATGTGTCCCTTCTTTGCTGCCTGTGCCCCACACCTGACCATAGCAAATCCTGCTTTTTTTTTTCAATAAAGCACCAGATATGTTATTTGTGTTGTACAAACAAGTCAGTGTAATGACCAGAATGAGCAACGGACAAAAATACCTGTAGTGCAATAGCCTGTGTAAAAAACCAGAGTCCCAGTACACCCAGAACCATTTGAAAGCCTGACATTAAACAATTTTTGTAATGTTGCTGCTGAATTGAGGGCAACTATTCTATATGTTCACTCTACGGGAAATCATGCACATATGTAGCCTTGGTTTTTCAGCCTGAGATGTTTTGATTTCTAAAACTCAGTTCTCATGGAACTTCCTGTAAACAGAGAGATGTTTTTGCTAACTCTATCTTGTTTTCATTCTTCTTTGGAGGTGGAGACAATTTGATGTCGCTCTGTGTGGGCCAGTGTGATTGAATGGGTGTTACTTCTAACACCAATCAGTTTAATTCTAGTGACCTAGTATATAAAGAGGGCAAAATTTTAGTAAACTCAGTTTCAGCCTTCTGACAAATTCTGGAGTCGTGTGGTCTGATTTCGTGTCCAACAGTGACACACATGAAAATGTTAACTTATAGAATCATAGAATCACTGAACAGTTTGGGCTGGAAGGGACCTTTAAAGGTCATTTAGTCCAACCCCCCTGCAATGAGCCCTGACATATTCAAATAGATAAGGTTGATCACAGCCCCATCCAACGTGACCTTATGCAATATTTATCTGAAGAATGTGCCGATTTTTCCTTTTTTTTTTTCCTCTGTACATTATTCTTTATTATAGATTTAAATATCACTATATGAAAAGTTTATTTTTGCTATTATGGTAACAAAAGTTTAAGAATGCTTTTATTTCATTGCACTTTTTATGAAGGTGTGATATTTATACTTTAAGCTAGTATTGCCAAAATAACCCAACCTCTTCATGCCAAATTTAGCAAGTTAGAACTATGGAAATTCAGGATCAAACAAAATAGATTTCCCTACTTTACAAGAAATTTCCTCGGTTTAGAACAATTTCAATTACAAGTTTTAAATATTTATTTCATTGATATAGGATGGTTCTTGTAAATTAATTGGGCAAAAAATGTTATTCCCCTTATATTCCAGTCAGTTGCTTCCAAACTTACCATTTCTGTCCACCCAGCCCTGACTAGCTCCTAAACATGCACTCACTCAGTGCATGTAGGTCAAGTTCTGCATTTGGCTTTAAGTTTGGGACTCTATTGACAGTCTCCTACACAGAAAGAGAGTGTTGACCTTAATCTTTTCCGTAGGTATGACACCAATATCAAAAAGAGTTAATTTGTTGTTACTCTAAAAGTGCGTGTGAACTTAGGCTATCAAGTTTTTGGGTTTTTTTAAGTCTGAACGCCAATAAATATTCTTAGAATTAAATACGAAATATGTGGCTTCCTTGGAACAGATACTTCATTTCTGTGTTTGATTAGGAAGTCCTTTCTGTTTACAGCTTTCCCAAGTTTTCTTGAGTGGCCAATTATACTGAATATATATTGAGCCTAGTACATGTTAAAAAATCCGCCAAATTCTGTGCTGTTGCTCTGTTTTCAACACAGCTTAATTTTGCCCCTTGGCTCATGTATTCTTACAGGCTTTCTGTAAAAAGTAGCCTAACTCTTTTCCTCCTAGTGTAAGATTTATCTGCCCTAGTTTTGGCATTCTTAAAAGAAAAAAAAATAAATCTCTCTAACCTGCCCTATTCTTTCTTTATAGTCAATGAAGAGAAATGGATACCTCAAGGGAATGTTTCCTCTTATCCTAAGATTGGTATCTAGGATAGGTCAGACGTATTGCTCTTTGGAGGTGCCAATTTCTTTTTAGTTACTATCAAGGGAACTTAGGGTGACTGGCTCAGTCTTATGTCTGTAACTTTCAGATGTCTGAAGTTTTGTGACATAAATTGTTCTTTCTCATCATAACATTGTCTGAGGATGTGAATAATTAATTATCTTCAGAAAATATTACCTTGAAGATAATAGTGTTTTGACAGAGACACAAAATGTTAAAGATAATTCAGTGCACATATCTTTGAAAGTTTTGTGCTGCTCTGGAAGAATCTTGTGAGATTTGATGAAATATTTGATTACCTGTACTTCTGGACTCATGTAACCAGGATTTTATACAGAAAAATAAACATTTAAAATATATTAATGGGATTAACCTCATTTAATATTAGAAATCTACAGTGGAGACATCTATGTGTGTTGTAGCCTTTGTAGGCTCACTTTCTAATCAAGAGATAGAAATAAGACCTTTCAAGGTACAATACTTCTGACCTATTTTAGATGCTCCCTTTAAAAAGAGTTGAACAATGATTCAAAAGTTTTTGGTTTTCTCCACTGATTTTAAAACAAGACTGGCGAGTGGGATGAATTCAAGTGCAGATATCAAACTTATTTCTCTGTTATTCATGCATGGATCATGAGGAAAAAATAGTTTCAAACAGCTCAAAGGGGCCAAAAAGCTGTGCTGTGAAATCTCAAAACTGTTTAGTAACCCTCAGCTCTTTAGTGTTACATAATGCTAATGCGTTGCTGTGACATCATTTAACAGCTGTGACATTGTACAAATATTTATGGCACAAATGTGACATTGATAGATAATAAAGTCAACTTCAGCAGTGTAAAGACAATTATTCCACACATTTACCTACTACATAATTTTTAGAAAAGAGCTTAGAACTAATCTACAATGATGGTAGAAAATTAAGAATGAGATGATGAGATATTTTGTTAATATCTCAAGATTTTGAAGATAGACACACATTATTATAAGCAGTTCTATTTATAGAATGATTTTTGCATTTTTTGCATCTTGGAGACTGGAAATATTTTCTCTATGAGAGCTTTTTTCTTTTTCAGTGCTATAGGCATCTCTTTATTCTCTATGAGTTGTTGCTATATTTATTCTTCCTAAATTTGAGGGATATATTATTTTTATTGTTCTAAAATCCTTCACCAGTTTGAAATAGATGAGAACATTGGCATGGTATTGTTTTTTGTTCTTTATTTGACATTTATATAGATATATAAACATACTTAGGAATAAAATATTTTCCTTTTTTATCTCTTGCAAGAATATTGCTATGTAATCTTTTAAGTAATTTTACCTTCTATTTCCAGATATCTTTCTTTTACTTTTATATAGTGTTCCCACAACCAATTGCCCAGTCTCTTTAAGTTAGCTTATAGGCTTCTCCCTCACAATGCCTTTTTTCTATACTTTTTAAATGATCAACAATTTTAATAATGTCTGTATTTATGTGTGCTAAAAAAACCTGTCAAGACAGAAAAACATTATGAGAAAAATAGATAATGAATAAAGCAGTGACTTTATTTATTCTTTTTACAATGGGACTTGTGTATATTTTTTGTGTTTGAGTATTAATTTATGAATATGATATTATTTTGTTTTGAGGAGTGCCAAGCAGCCTTGCTTTTCATAGTCTACAAATTGCTGCATCTAGGCTCTAGTGATGCAATAAATAACAATAACGTGACACTAAGAGAGAATATGGTCTAGGGTCACTTGTGAGGTCCAGTGTCACTCACTAAATGAAAGTGATTGAGAATCTGTAAAAGAGGGTGAAATATGACAGCCCAAAATTTCTCCACTTTACTAATTTTTAGGAAAAAAATGCCACGAGACAAGAAAAGATTTTCTATGATACAAAACAATATGAAGAGGGTTATATAAACCACTGAGTGATTTTTATTTTTACTACCTCTTTGTTATTTATATCATTCCACAGGAGCTCTGCAGACAAGTTACAAAAAACTACATGACCAGCAATCTGTGGAAAATGCGATCAAATATTTTCTTGTTGTTGCTTGGAAGAACATTAGGCCACCAGGTAGAATGAAAGTGAAGGATAGGAGAGTAATTTTTTATCCATTTGTATATATATTTTTTTTGTATACCTGGAGATTAAGAAATAACTGATGTGGTGCAAATTAGGAATAGAGAGCATCACAAAAACTGCCACCATATGTGGATATGTATCCCTGAAGCACACAATTCATCACTTGTTTACTCTAGTTTGATGCCTTAAATTTGAGTTGAAAAATTTCATAGCTGGGCACACATGCACAGGAGAAGTGCCCCTAGGGAGGGAGGTGAGCAAAACTCACCTCTGCTAAACCATGACTTGGGCTGGTGACACAGGCACTTCATATAAACCTGGCCTCACAGCCTGGCTCACAGCATTCCTGAAGTACACTCAGAGCATGACCTTCTCTGGAGAGCAGCAGCTGTGGGCACTTCCACTGAAATGCAGGGCCACAGGAAAGGTGTCCCTTTCCTCTTTACTCAGCCAAACAGCTTCCAGTTCAGACAATTTGCAGTGTAGGTAGGAAATGAAAAACTTATAGTCAGTCTTTTTCCCTGCTTAGTATTTATACCTATGCCTTTCTCCTGCTCTAATTTTCTGGTGAGGGAAGAGCCTGAGCGGTTTGCCTTTTCATGGATGTTTTCTGCTATTGCACACTCACCAAAGTACAAAAAGATGTGAGATTCCTGGAACCAAATGGAGGCAATTTAAAAAGCTGAACTCTGCAGATGAGTGAATGGTTGCTGATAAAAAGAGATCAGCTTTCAAATCCTTATGTCTTGAGCTGTTTATGCATTTCACACTGTGTGGTAATTAGAAAACCAGAGACAGGCTGGTGAGGACCAGAACCTGATTTCTTCCACACCCAAGCAGAGGATACTCAGAACCTAAATGCCAGTGATCTTTCTCTCCTGTTCTCACTTGCCACAAGTCTTGCATTCCTTTTCCTATATTCAAACAGCTACACATGAAAGCCAAATATTGCACTCAACCAGACTAAAATGTGTATGAGTTTCTTCCAGGTGAGTTTTAAACCCAGCACAGATCTCTTACTGGGCAAGTGCACATAGTCAGAGACCATCGCTGACATCTACTCTAACAAATAGAAGCCTGCTCAGCTAAGCCTCCAAACTTGTCAGGAATGAACCTGACCTGTGATTCTAGATTGATAGAGGTATCTTCTCTCTGAGAAATGACTACTGCATCCAGAAGTACGTATGGAGTGTTCCCTACTGACTAGCTTTATGCAGCTCCTTTATGATTGCAAAATAGTTTTGTAGATTATCTTTCTCAGGCTGTATTTAGTCATTTCAGAGCAGTCTGAGAAGGTGCTTAAGTCAGGATCTGTGAGCCACTCTGTTAAAGCAAGCTGTATCTGTCATGAGGTGAGATCTGTAGGGTCAGGTCATCATGTTCACAGAATCACAGAATATACTGAATTGGAAAGTACCCTCAGGAATCATTGAGCCCAACTTTTAGGCCTGCACAAGACATCCAAAGAGTCACACCATGCGCCTGAGAGCACTACCCAAACGTCTTGAACTCTGTCAGGCTTGGTGCTGTGACCACTTCCCTGGGAAACCTCTTGCCCAACCACCCTCTGGGTGAAGAACCTTTTCCTGATATCCAACCTGAACCTTCCCTGACACAGCTTCAGGACATTCAGTGTGGCCCTGTCACTGGTCACCACAAAGAGATCAGCATCTGCCCCTCCTCTTACCCTCACAACGAAGCTGTAACTGCAATGAGGTCTCCTCAGTTTCCTTTTCTCCAGGCTGAACGGAACAAGCGACCTCAGTCAGCTGCTCCTCACATGGCTTCGCCTCAAGGCCCTTCACCATTCTTGTTTCCCTCCTTTGGACACTCTCTAATAGCTTCATATCTTTCTTACATTGNGTGCCCAGCTGTCCATGCTGTGCCCGATGCAGTCAGGACAGGGTTGGCCCTCCTGGCTTCCAGGGCACTGATGACTCATGTTCAACTTGCCATCAGCCAGACCCCTGCTGGTTGTAGATGTTGTAGAGGTTCTAACCAGCATTGCACTGGTAAGTGCTTTACATTCCTCTAAGCAACTCCATCTCCTTTTTTCTATCTTTGCAACACCAACACCTCAAGTGATACAAGCACAAATTTCCTGAAGGGGGTAAACACTCAAATAATACTGGGATTCATGCCCACTATAATTATTTTATGTATATGTATATATACATAAATGTATTTGAGTCCAGTGACTCCTCAATCTACTAATTCTGATTGCAGTACAGTTCTAGAACTCAGTATAGTCTGCTGCACCATCCATAACTGAGTTAAAGGACAATAGAAGTATTTTTTACTTTATCAGCTTGGTAAGAATACAGGGTTTAATTGACCTCACTGCAGTAGAATTTCTAATTCTGAAATAAAAAGTGAAAAGTCAAGGATCTTAAATTTTGTGTTAATAGATCTTAATGAATCACCCTGAAATAGCTGGCTCAAACAAGTCAGAACACTGTCAGCCTGCTCAGTTTGCCAAGAATCCATTTCTCTTCAAAGAGATAAATGAGGTTCCTCAGTGTAGAGAATGCAGAGTGCTAGTGTTATGCCCTTTTATTTTAGAGTTGATTTATTCCAGTAGTGATGAAAGGTCACAAATTTCAGTGTTCCTTTTTTGCTTCCTTCAATTCTTACAAAAGAAATTTTCTAGAGTGAGGTTAATATGACATCTGAGAGTACACTTTGTGTAAGTCAGTTCTTCTACCATTATCTTCGTGATTCAAATGACCATTATTAAGA
Source organism: Donacobius atricapilla (assembly GCA_013397315.1). Lineage (NCBI taxonomy): Eukaryota > Metazoa > Chordata > Aves > Passeriformes > Mimidae > Donacobius > Donacobius atricapilla. Next base: position 130,028 of record WBMY01013287.1, read on the forward strand.
TATATTTTAATTTTTGTCATTAATAATATCTATATTCTAAAGTCCCATCTAGGGTCTAGTGAGTTAATACAAAACTTCTGGATCACTGCAGGGTATTTTGAATCAATCCCTTTATTACCTATCACCCTTAATATTTTTCAACATGCCCCTTGTATGTTGACCTTATCATGTCAATGAATTCCTAGGGAAAAAGAGACTGAGTCAATAAGTGTCTATCTGCCAGCCAGGTGACATTGCTGGTATGACATTGTATTCTGCAAATGCCAGTTGGTCTTAACTTTGGAACCAAATCAAATTCAAATGCTAGTTGATAATTAAAACTTTCAATGAGCACTGTTGTAATGCCACATAAGGAAGAACTTATTTAGAATACATAATCAAGTTGTATTCTCTATCCTGAAGAATGCAATTATATATTGTGATAATGAAGATGATAGGAGATAGGTTATAAAACTAGTTTCAGAGCTATGAAAGAAAGGGGATGAAAGGAATCATGTAAAAATATTCTAAATTATGGTCTTATTTAACTTATAGTGACAAGCAGAGGAAAGGGCTGGGGGTAGGAAATCCCTGAAGTTAAGGACTAATAGAATTTCAAAAAACTGTTTATTATAATAAAAAAATCTGGACTAAGGCTTAGTATTAGATAAACCATATGAGACATAATAGCCCTCAGAATCATGGGGCAAAAGAAGATGCTGTAGGAAAAAAAAAGTAAGGTGGAAAATTTTCACTTCCATCTTAAACAAATGTTAAGGTTTGCCTAAAGTACAGAATCCCCTGATTGTCTTCAGGATACCTAGTTTCATTCTTATCTGTGATTCCAGATATCCTGAGATGAATTATTTCTTGAGCTGTTTTTTTGAAGTCTATAAAAGAGTGATAAGGGAAATTGCATTAACAATGTTTTTAAGCATTTTTTGGTCAAGATATGAGAAGAATGCAATAAAAACTAGCAGCCACAGTGCTGAAGCTGTGCTTTTCCTGCACAGGTTGCAGATCCAGTTAATAAGGGCAGAGATAATCAAACGGCACAGATCTCTTAAGTACAGTGATAGTACTTCAGAGAACAATTTTCCAAAATTAACTTCAAATATCTGAAATAAACTGTTGCTGGTTTTGCTATGTAAATCATTGGAAATACATTCTAAAACTTCACTTCAACATTTCTTTCTTCAGTTAAAGATTGTTCTTTGTGTTCAGTTCACTGACTTTACTCAATGCAGTTCTTCCTCAGTTTTGCTTAACTTCTGATTTTGAGACTATCTTGTTCCTCCTCAGCTTTTTCTTCTTTATGCTAAAAAAATGAAAAACATGGTTTTCATCATAAGATATACTTTTTAGGTATTTGATCATCTCTGATTTTCCTCTTTCAGACTACCACCAATTAGTCCACCTTTTTGAGGTATGATACAGAAATCTTATTGCTCCTATCCATGGTTGGATTTGTCAATGTGTTTGTTCAATATCAATATAGTTCTTGTTACTACATCAAACAAAGGACAAGTAATAAGACAATTTTCTAAGCTTACTGTTAGTGAAACTTACACAACTCTTGCCAAAAATCTTTCCCTTTGTCAACTCTTTCTAATAACCCTAAAAAGCCTCACTAATTTCTTTAAATTTTATGATATTCACAGTTCATTTATGCATTTTCTGAAATAAGGCCCAGGTTCTAACACTGAGTTATCCTCTGTTAGAACAAGGAAACCCTTACAACTTTTTTTGTTAACATATGCAGAAATCCAAAATGCACTTCATGCAAGTGAAGTCAAAATCCAGCATTTCAACTGGAACTGTGCCCTTTACTATAATATTCATAGCTTTTTATTATTTTTAATAGAATTCCTTCTGTTAGAATTTGGCTTTAAAATGTAAGTTATTTAACAGATATAATTAGGTTGCTAAGCATTAACAGTTAATTATCATATTAATAAACAGTTATTACTCTTGTTCTATACTGAACCATGCCAAAGCAGCATTATTATGCATGCATTGCTCTTGGGCAACGTAATTGTCCTTAAAGGAAATCATTACAATTTAAATGAAATTGGGAGCTACTGGTTAGGGAAGGCTGTAGGGCATGCACAATACATACTAAGCAAGGAACTGTAATTTCCCCAAATCACATCTTTTCAGTAATTTCACATCACAGGGTTATCTGTGTTTAGTTAAGAGGAAAACAGTTCATTTTTGCCTTGTAATTTAACGAGGGCATTATTTAACCAAGGACAAGCCAGTCCCTAAAAGGAAGGTAATGAAAACTCACTGCATCTTAATTTTTAATATGGGTTAGTAAACTATTACCATGACCACTATGACTATGATTTAAAACTTGTTTTATTTCAGACTATATTCTAAGGAATGGATGTGCTGTGGCACTAGCACATGCTGCCCAAGCAGTGGGAAGTATAGACTGAAGGCTAGGAGCACCCCAAATAACATCCAATGTAAAATATATCTCTGTACAGAAATAACTGTCTCTTTTTGCTGACTGGAGTTTTGCTTGCTTTTGCATGCTCTTTGTGTTTAGCAGATACATCAAGGACTTGTTCTCCTCTATGACATTTTTTGTCATACGAAGGTTAATTGTTTGACTTTATCTCTTTGACATCTGTTAAAATACAACGAATTTGAACATTAGTTCCTGGTATTTTCTTAGACTGCTAACTAATTAATGTTTTACACTGCCATAAACATTTCCTTAGTTTAAGTAAATGACTCACATTTACAAAAAGGTTATATCATGTGTGGGTGCTAAGGATTTTTCAGATGAATTAGTCAAAACTCAAGACTAACTTTATTGATAAGCATTATTTGATAAATGTGACACATAGAAAGTGGTGTGGTGCTCTTTAAGTACTATAACAGAAAACAATCCCAAACCTGTCAGAAGCAAGACATTAAAACTTTTGGGTGGTTTTTTTTTGCAAAACAAGAGCCAAAATAGCTAAGAAAATTCCTCTAACCCATATTAGCAACAAAAGTCTGCCTTATGTTTGATTTTTCATTCAGTTTGAACCCTTTTCCTTTCAAATATGTTAGGCTAAATTAAAAGTGACTTATCAGTATCCAATTGAATAGTGAATATAAAAACAGAGCAGTGAAGGAGATCAAGTCCAAACCACACAAATTGAAACCAAATGCCTTTGAAAAGAAGCTTTTTGTCCTGTCTTTAATATGAGCTTTTAAAGGTGAACTTCTTCCTGCCTTGTCCCCAGTTTCAACCAAGAATACTGCTTTGAGTCCTTGACATAAACAAGAACAGAGTTTGACCTCCTTTCTGCAGAGGCTGCTACTACCTGCATCACAAGAATAAGTTCATATGACTTTCTGAATCCATACTTACATTGCTTTTAAGAAACATTAAAAATAGCTTTTTTTTAATATTGAGAGCTTCTGTCAGTGGCATTCATTATTTCCAGCTTTATTGACATTTGAAACCTATGATTTACGGGTAGTATTGGAACGTGTGACCTTACACAATAGTCTCGCCATTCCTGGGTTTTAACTTGTCCAATTGGATTGCCTGTAAAGGAAGGTCATCAAGGCTCTCAGGGAGGGGTTATGGTGTTGCCAGAGTTGGCATGAAGTAAGGAGCAAAAATTTGTGATTAGACATGTGCCACTGCCAAAAAAGCCAGCTGAATTGGATTCAGCTCACTGCTCTGAAATAGACAATAGGCTCCTGGCTGTACAGGAGTATCACTCTGATACACATTGTACTACCAAAATACTTCAGGGACTTATAAACATGTGCAGTTCACAGCACATGTTCTGAGGCATTTTTGGCAATGTCAGGCCCCCACATTCCCATTTAATTACAAAAATCCAGGCTTGGAGATAAATTCCAGAGTTGTTGTTTGCTTAAAATTTGAATAAAAACAAAAGAACTGGGCAGTAAAATCTAGCCATGTAACTAAATACTGCTAGAGCTACTTGATGGGATTTGATCCAGAGTTTTATTCCAGAAGGTATACCACAGTTTTATCTCATTCCTTAGGAGCATGTATGACTCATGTGTATCTGTTTATGGTCTCCCACTTGATGTTATAATGTCTTTAAAATGAATGAGGTGGCAGTACTATAGGACAATGTTCAGATGCGTTGAGAATGCTTCATTTGAAGCCAGAAAACTCTATATAGGGAACCTTGCTAAATAAGAAGCAATACTTTTGCTTGATCCTTTGGAAGGACAAGAGGTCATCTTGTGCAAAATGCAGGCTATAAATACTGGCCAATAAGCTATGGGAGATACAAGGAAGGATGGGTGATGAATAGTGGCTGAAAAGGAAGAGCTTTTCATGATAGTGAGATAATATCTGTTATCAAAACATCCTGAGGTGGAAATGTTCACAAATAGCATTGGTCTATTATTTGCCATTATGGATCAATCTTGCCCCCCCATTATTTTAACTTCCAGGTCAATTTTTATATTCAGTATTTCCTGTTCTTTCTAAAGAGAGAATTATTACCAAAGACATAGGATTTACTGCTTATCAGACCTAATCAGTCAAGATAATTTCCCCCAGTTTTCCAGATAGACCTTGACCTAGCATTTCTATTAGATTTACAGGAAACATACCTAACTAAATAACCTACAAGAAGTATTTTATAAGCAACAACCCCTGACAAAAGTTAGCATTAGTAGAGGGGAAGTATTTGTGTGGAGCAGCATATCCTTGTTTTCTTTGGGGGAATGTTGCAGTGCTTCTTGTTTTCTGCAATAGTGCATCACAGTAATAATTAGGACAGTATTACCAGTCTTGCACAGAAGTTGCTGCATGAAGGTTGTACATAATCAATTATCCTTTTTTTGGTATTAATAACACAGAGCTTTTTCTTCTCTACAAAAATATGAGTTAAAGGATCACCTCAGTAATCAGTAATGATTGTTACCAGAGTTTCCAAAAATCTGAGTGTAAATATACTTATTAACTGGTTTTAGTGGATATAAGTTTAGACTAAACTGTGCCAGTCAGCAAACTATACAGATATATTTCTTTTAACCCCAAGAGTTACTAAAGAAAAATGCTACCAACAATAAAACTAATTAACATTTCATTAGATTACTGCTTCAGGACACTGTATGCACAAATCATCATCTGTGACTTTCCTGAAGAGTTATAAAAGGTAGCAGTACATTAACCCTGAATCCTAGTGATGATTGACTGCAAATATAATGGATTTTCTTCCTTTAAATGTCATCAGGAACATTTAATTTCTTTGAGAAGTAGGCATCCTTAATATAAGTCTAAGCAATGCTTCTCTTAAGGCTTCTTTTTTTCCTGCATTTGTATTTGCATAATTTTCTTATAAGACATTAAAATGATAATATTGGGAATATTTCTTTAATACTAATTAAATTTTAAAATTCTTTTATTTTGCAATCTAATACTTTCTTTTACATGTAAGGATTTTTTGTCAGGCTTATGCTATAATACTTTGCAGTTTATTCTGCAACAAAATTTTCATGCAAAACCTGATTTTTCTAGTTCTTTCATTTTAGAATCCTAAAAATTATTCCTCTTTTTAGATGGATGAATTTCTGCTATATCTGAAAGGAGCTAAATAGTGAGTTTTTGTGTCAATCCGAAACATCAAAGCTCTTAGTAGATTTCTAAAAAATGTCTTTCAATTTTTCCTTCTAAAAGGTGAGAAAACAGGAAAAGAGGAGAGAGAAACTTTTTATGACAATATAGCTGAGACCACAGGATCAGAAAGCAGTTGATTGAAACCTAGTTTCAAACTCCACTAGGACTTAATTGTGAGAGACAAAACTGCACCTGCTTTGAGCAAGGATTGATGGGGCAGGTGGCGGCCTCACACCTGTTACCTGGTAGAAACGGTCCTCAGACAAAAATCTGGCACCAACAGGGTTTTCTGTGGAGAACTGACTACTTATAACAATCATTTGTGTTGTAGAAGTAATCATATACAATGCTACAACTCTCGTGATTAAAATTAAAGTCACATTCTGAATTAAAACAGTGGAATATTTTGAATTTGAAATCTGAATGAACTAGTTTAGTTTATACTTAAAGATGTATTTTTTGGCCAGTGAATACCACATTTAATTCCTATATTGCTCCTAGTGTTTTGCCATGCTTGGAAGAGGAGAGTGATGTGCTGATAAAAGCACATGCCATGGAAGCAGTGGAGAACAAGCAAGAGGAATGCATCAAAGGGGAGGAAACAGGATTATGAAAACAGTTTCTGTATGGTACAGAAACTGAGGAAACATGGCAACTTAGAAGTTAACCTAAGAAACCAGAACAAGAAGGGGTATTCCAACACATCCCTGTTAAGAAAAAACCTTCAAAATTAAATTCTGCATTTATTAAGATTTCCTTCCTTCCTTCCTTCC
>WBMY01013288.1:14476-35225 GCA_013397315.1 Donacobius atricapilla
TTGTATTAAGATGGATTTAAGTTCCATCAGGGTTTTTTTAGATTCCTGATGCATATGATATATTGGTATAATAATAATATAGTATAGTAATATATTTAAGAATTCACTGAGAACGGTAATTCTGAATATATGGGAAGGCATCTAGTAGGTGTATAAAAATACAACACACCATCCAAATAACTATCACATACACGTAAGTGCATGAAAATATGAAAAAAATCCTTGTATCAAATCAAATCTATTCTCCAGCAGCACTAAGACACCTCTTTGTAAACATACTCTAAAGCTGACTTTTTCCAAGCATAGAGAGAGGTTGCAGAGGTGCATTCTAAGATAGCTTCAATGAATAGAAAAGATCCTAACTATTAAATGAAGAAAGGGATTAGTAGGTTATGGGTAACAGTAAATAGACACAAAGCATGAAAGAAAGGCTATTTTGGAGAAATCTTTTGTCACTTTGAATTCACTGCCAGCTTCTGTGCTCTTCTGCTGTGAAAAGAAATGCTGTTGTGAATTGGTGGCTTTCACACAATTTTGGCAAGGTTAGGGAACACCAGAAAAGCACAAGTAGATTTGGCACTCTTAACCCTTTTTTCCCCTTTGAAACATCAATTATTTAGTTACATTTCAGCAAAGCTACCTTGTGATTAAACATCACCATTAAAGTCTGGCTACCAAAGCCTGGCTGAAATTCAGGCTTAACAAGGGATCAAGCCAAACTAAGCCAAATATTCAAGTTCAGGTTCCAAGTGAGCAGCCAACTAGGTCACTGCAGATCCATGTTCTCCAAGGCTGTGCTACATATGTTTCAGTGCTGCAAGCAGAAAACTGCAGATAGAAGCAACCAAGGACTGCACAACCCTGTCCTTGCGGACCTGAGGTGCACACATGCAAGGTTTGTGGTCCCAGTTTCCATTTATTTCATATTAAGTGTTCCATACACTAAAATAGGACTCAAAAAATTACACAGCAACAGGTGTTTTTGAATACAGAGAGATTAAATACTCCTGACCTGCTGGTAATTGACCCATGTAGACTAGTATGCGGACTGACACTAAACACTTCTATCTGAAGAGCAACTAGCTGGGATCTAGGAAAATTAACTTCCCCATGGGATTTCTGTCCTTGTCACTGCCACTTCCTCCCTCCTATGGAAGACAAGATGCTCAAGTTTTCATCTTCTGACCTATTCAACCTCTCAGCCATGAGACAGACATTCAATCTTCACGTTTGCTTTATTCTTGTCTCCTCAACGCAGTATTACATTACTTTTTCATTTGGTTTGTCCATTTGGGAGTCCTTTATTCACTGATCTAATATTTTGGTGTGAATGGAAAAAAACAATCATCCTTCTTCAGGAGAATTTAAGAAGTGTAAATGAATGCAGACAGACATGGAATAGAAAGTGTCTAAATCTGCCATCACCACAGTTCAAAATACCAGTTCACATTTCTGAAGAGTGCCAAATATCAAACTACAAAAAGAATGATTACTGTCTAGGGCTGAACCTTCATCTGTCTCATAAAGTGATGAAAAAATGGAGGGAAAAACAGCCCTGATTGCACTGACGTCTGCTATGATTTTACCAGATGGAAACAAAAAGACAATTCTTTCTTATACTGGTCTATTTAAGAAGTAATTTCTCTGGTTGAGATGACAGCTTTATAGCAAATGAGGGCTGGAGTGACCCAAGACTAACTCGAGATTTCATAGTTTGGATCTTTCAGTGTCTTGCTTGTTTTTCTAGTTGAGAAAGGAAACTTCCAAGAAGGAAGTTTTCAGTTATGACTGCTTTCTGGGCAAATCCTTGCTCAAACAAAACTCCATATTGACTCCATGAGCCCTGAGGTAGTCAGGAAAGCTCCAGCCTTGGTGGATCATTTCAATAGTCTAGTTTAAGGAGGAAAAATCCATACAAACTACCTCTTGAGAAATACTTTAAGGTAGTAACTGAAAGTAAATACAAGACACATGTACATTTTATAAAATAATTAACTTTTTTCCCTAAAAAAATACCAAAACCAAACCAAACCAAACACAACCAAACCAACCAAATAAACAACAAAAAACAAAACAAAACCAACCAAAAACCCCCCATGTACCAGATTTTGTACTAACTTCCTGTTCTGAGATAATCAGTTGTTGACGTACTTAGCTTGAGATAAAAGACAATTAGCAGACTTAAGTGGCTCAGGTAGCTTTGTGATCATACATTTGAATGTTCTCAATAGTTCATCAGTAATGTACTTCTGTCTTCTCAATCTATTTCCTAAAATGCTAATTGTAACCACCAAGTATGCAAGGTCACTCTTCACATTTTTTAGACTCCTCCCATAACATCCATTACTAGACAGTCTTGGAAGCAGGAAAATATGCAACGGGTTAAGCACACCTTTGGCTTAAACTGACTGCTATATTTTCTTCTTATGTAGGGCCTCCCAGTTAGTCCTTCGGAACACAGGAGTTGTTCCTCCCCATTTAGCTTTTTGGAAAGAGTAGCTCCAGTAAAAACACCTCCAAACCACACAGACACAACCTGTTGGATGAAGCTAAATACTCTTCATGTGGATAGGATGCTTGATGATAATGACCAGGAAAACTCGAATTTTTTTCTTTTTTATAATCTAAGACTTCAATGCTCTTAGTATTCAGCTGTGTCTATTCTTTGTCAACCATCAACTACAAGGTTCTTGATAGTGAGCAGACAACCCAGATAGGACCACCTTCTTCTCTGCATTCTGTGTGGACAACAGTTTTATCACTGATCATTTAAGTCCTTGAAAACTCATTCAGAAGTCTTTTCTTAGATATCATTACCAATCTGACCTGCGCTGACAAGAGACAGCACACACTGAACACTGCCTGAGAAACATCTTTTTCCTCATTATTGAAGACAAATGGGATGCAAAGTAGACATTTTGTTATTGTTAGACATACTTCTTTTAGATCCCAACACTCACCCAGGAGAGGCTAAGATGTTATGAAGCATTAAAAAATGTACAGGCTCTGACCACACCACTCAAATCTATTGTTGAGAGAGTCAATTCATAAAGAAGGCGAGTGAAACAGATCTTCCTGCTGAGCAGACTAAGAAGCAAATAATCCTGAGACTTATGGTGAAATACCCTTTTCCTTATTCCATTACCAATACCATCATACACACACAACCACATGGGTGGGAGAATGCATGTGCTAAAGTGGCTTTCACACAAAATCCTGTGCCCCAGGTGTGGGAATCTACAAGTATTTGAAATAGAAAATCCTGTTTCCCAAGTCTAAATAAACACTAATTGGACATTTATAAATTATCATAATAGAGTTACTACAGACATCATTACACTTTTATAGATGACGGAACCAAAACAGTACCTCCTTGATTCCTTGAATGGAAGAATGCACATTTTAGGAAAAGAGACTAGGCTTTGATTACCAAACTGTTTCCCCTTTTCCACACCCACTACTAGTCCTCTTTTTAGACAACTCGTGAATACGTACCGCATGGCTCTCAGTGCAGTTTTGTATGCCAATTCAGCATCATGAGGTAGGAGAGAGGTGAAGAGATACTTGGCAAATGTGTGCATTGGAACACTCTCTCGATGAATGACTTCACCTAAGCCACTATATGGTCCACCTGCAGGAAAGAGAAACAGAATGAAATGAGAAACTGCTAAACCCCAACTTCTGAACCTTTAAAAGCATTCAGCTAGAAGTGGTATACAAAGACAGAGCCTGCTGCACAAAAGGTGAAGTTACATTGCTGTTTTCAGTGAAACAGGTTAAGACATCACATACACACAATTTGTAAAGTTATATTAAGTAACATGTATTGTTTAGGAAAACAAGACCGACTGCAAGTTGTATAATACTAAGCACATTCCCAGTGCTTATAGGAATGACAGAATAGTTACAGTACTCCATGAGGCTCCTTCAGCAAGCCTGGTATGCAAAAGTAGAAAGTCATAATCCTAGCTCTGCCTCTACACAGTTATATTACGCACATCAATACCCATGCACCCTATCAATGTGCCACTGCTTTATCACAAATTCACCAGGAAAAAAAGAATTATGACCATGGAAAAATGCCTATCTTTAATTGGAATTACATGACCAATCACCACAGCAGCACCTGATCCCTCAAATGTCTCACCTTACATTGGCATTTCAGTACCCTTTTGGTCTGGATGTGGTCATGACTCAAGTCCCAGGTCCTGTGCTTGGGACACCACAACCCCACGCAGCTCCACAGGCTGGGGACAGAGTAACTGGAAAGCTGCTCATTGAAAAGAAGGTCAGGGTGCAAAGGCCAATGGCATCCTGGCTTGGATCACTAGGAGCAGGGCAGGGATTGTCCCCCTGTGCTGGGCACTGCTGAGGCCACACCTCGAGTGCTGTGTCCAGCTCTGGTCCATCACTCCACAAAACCCACTGAAGTGCTGGAGTGAGTCCAGAGGAGGGCAACAGAGCTGGGGAAGGGTCTGGAGCACAAGTCTTGTGAGGAGCAGCTGAGGGAGCTGCGGGTGTTTATCCTGGAGAAAAGCAGGCTCAGGGGAGACCTTGTGATTCTCTACACCTGCCTGAAAAGCCCCAGGCAACAAGAGACAGGATGAAAGGAAACGGCTTCAGATTGTGCCAGGCAAGGTTTAGACTGGATATTAGCAAAAAACTTCTTAACTGAAAGGGTATTCAGGCATTGGAAGGGGCTGCCCAGGGCAGTGGTGGACTCACTGACATTGAATTGTTCAAATTAAGTATGGATGTGTCGCTTAGGGACATGGTTTAGTGGTGAACACAGTGGTGGCTGTCTTAATGGCTGGACTCAGTAATATTATTACTCTTTTCCAACCTGAACAATTCTCTGATGATGGACACAAGGTCAGATTGTGTACCAAAGCTGGCTGTTAATCCAGTATACCACATGATTTAAAAAAATCTATTTTATATATGCAAAAACTATCCCTATTATTGGAGCAATGAATTTTTCTCTCTCAGTAAGGTGTAACTTTCAACTTGATAACAGCAGCAGCAGGATAGACAACAACAACATTAAATGCAACTGTTTACTTGCTGAGTTTCAAATGTTTTCAGTGCATATGAATCCTATTCCTACATTTTTCCTGCACACTTAAGACTGTTATTCCTGTTAATAGAAAAACTGTGTCAAACAGTTTTCTGACTTCAGTGACAAGAGGTTCAAGTATTAAATGCTGCAAGATACCGAATAAGAATCTTGTATTAAATATTACTGGACAATTATTGCATAGATAGCACCCAGCAGTCCCAGAAGCTACTACTACCTCTACTGTGACTCCAACCCATCCCACCTGAAAGGACAGATGGATGGATGGATAGATCACAGTGAGTTCACTTCTGTTTCAGGAACATTTTTGACTGCTGCCTTAGCACAACATGCAATGATAGAAATCACTAGGCATGAAAAAATTCTGAACTCCATAGGTGGGCATTTTTTAAGACCAGGCCTGATTGCAAAGGAAATGTCAATGAAGATTTAGTAGGTGACAGTGTGTTTCATAATTATTTGAAATGAAGTTGAAAGCCATTCAAATCTAGCTGGCATTACTTGAATGAAAGAAGTCATTTGTTTGTATATTTGCCAGTTGGTGGTCCAGTCAGAAACTCAGTCAGGACACAAAGAATACACGACAAAGCATTTACATAAAAATATATTCTGCCATTAACTTAGCAGTCAAGCAAAAAATCTGAACAGTCCTTGCAAAACAGTCTTATGTTCTGCTTTCCCACATGCTCAAATGGTAGCCACACAGAGCATGCATTAATAGCACAGAAATCGGCTTAATATTGGATTAAGTTTTCTTTATTGTATCCACTGAATTTTAACTAAAAATTTACAATTGGTATGNACCACACTGGCCCTCATGCCATGTGCATGCACTCAAACGACTATGCGTTTGGCTAATTTGATCCCCAGAAGTTTTTTCTTCCATTCAAGAAGAACAAAAACCAGAAAAACAACCTTGGAACCTGTGACATCACTCTTTGAACATAATGCTTTAAGTTCTACATGTTAAGCCTTTTTAAAAGTTAAGGCAAAAGTACGCACTTCCACGCACAGATTTTATTTCAACACTGCCTAATTCCAAAACACAAACTGTGTGTCATCGTCATAACTTAGGTACAAGACCAGACCTGAAGCCACAATATTTGACCAAATATTTTAATTTCCACCTATGCCATAAACTTCAAAGGTAAGTAATTTTCTCTATTTTCAGAAATAAAATGTTGCACTTCTGCCTCAGCAATTATACGTGATTTTTCTGAGCAATTCACTTGGGCACAGCGGTCAAAATCTTCTCATATTTATAAAGCTGCCAGTACAGTTCCTTTTGCAGAATATACAGAATACTTAGAATTTTGAGATCTGGGAACTGTTGATAACTGATGTGTGTATTAGATAATAGTTAGCCAGCAGTGTATAATCAGGTTATAGAGATTATGACATGAAACAAATGTAAAGAACAAAGTGTATTCAAAATTAAAAAGGTTTATAGGTCAGTATATGCCTTATCTCTACAGTTATGCGGTATCTAAAGAATGTCAATTTTTATAAAAGACTTGATAAAAACTTCCATGGAGTTCTAAGTACAAAAAACCACCTGAAGCATGTAAGGCAGTTTCTACAGGAACACTAGTTTTGTGTGCTTGTCTAAGTGGAGATAGTTTAGAGAAGCACTTAGCATCTATAGTCAGCTACCTTCTAATAGGAAGATTGCTTGTTTTCGAAAAATCTTCACCAGAGTATCATCCAATTCAATTTCCTGAAGCTTAGAAATGAGCTGCTCCTCATTTCGACAAACCTTCTCTTGTGCATACAAGCCATCTGGCATTATTCGCTGCTGTCCCAGCCCTATCAATGCTACTTCCACAGCCAGCGTTAAGTAAGATTCCCCTTCCTCTAAGAACTTGTGTGCAGGTAGGTGCTGGTACTCCAGAGATTTGCACTGCCCCAGGTTCTCTGTAAGGGGTGACATAGAAAGGAAAACACATCAGCAAACCATTTTAACCCATTATCTGCCTACAACGCCACATGCACTAAAGCTTCCACTGTTAGTATTAATTTTTATAAATTATTTAAATTATTAGATAGTCCCAAAATACAACACTCCAATCTAAAATACGTTATCCGATTCCATATAGCAGAAATATACAAAAAGAATTTGGTTTTAAATAACCCACTCAAATAAAAATAAAAGTTTTCATTTTTAAACTGCGCAATTTTAAAAAAGGCAGTTCTTCCAGCTTTATGTTAATAAGGCCAAAATTGCAAGATCCATTCCAATTTCTTTCCCTACCCATTTCTGTATTTCCTTAAAGCTCTGAAGTGCAAGAGGAAGGGAAAAGTGCCTTTACACATACACAGATGTCAGCTGAAGCTATTAGAATTGTGCAAATACAATAGGCCTTGGAACTCTACATTTTTAATATGTGCTTTGTTTGCTAGCACTCTTTTTGGGTTTTTAATTTGTTACACTTGTCTTTATGATAAAAATGCATATTGTTAACATCAGAAGTCCTACTTTTAGTAACAATTACAAGCAAATTCCACACAGGCCAAGCCATAAACTGCTTTAAAGAGTACAATCAATTAATCTGGCACTTCACAGATATAACATATGACAAAATGCTATTCCAGCTTGTAGCATTTTACAGTCTAATCTGGGAACAAAAAGTTGTAATTGTCAGATGTAAGGAGCTGGGCAACAGCAACAAATGGAAAAGCAGAATGCACTTGGAAGATCGCAAATGCATGTGCAAAAGAAAGTTACTTTTCAGCACACAATGTTTTTCTTTCATGGGGTTGTTTTGGTTTATAGTAACAGTAGTGAATCTGATTTCCAAATTTTTTAATTGAAAGTTTTTCCAGAACTGGTGGGTAAGAGAGGGGAAATTTACTGAAGAAAATCTAATTGAATAAAAGGACTTTTGAGGCAAAGCCCCAAGAAGATTTGTGGATGTGTATATAAAAAAGCTTCAGGTAAAGTAATGAATCCAGTTCCTGTCCACACTAGTGGTTTCAAGAAGCTACCCCAAAGGTGGAAAGAGACTGTGAATAAGGCACTAATCAGTTAAAATCCTGGGGAGAAAACACTGAAATTGAAATGGCTGTACATATCCTACCCCTACCCTAAATCATGTATTGATATAGCAACACTACTTTCCAACTCCTAACATTCATAGACTATGTACGTAACCAATTTTAAGTGTTTTGTCATTGTTTTGGAGTACTATGTACACTGCAGCTAAGAAATCCAATAACGTCTAGGGCTGTACTTAGGAGTGCTGCCAGCAGGTCAAGGGAGGTGGTCTTGCCCATCTGCTCAGTGCTGTTTCCAGCTGTGGGCTCCCCAGTATATGGGCATGCTGTAGGAGATCCAGTGTGGGAACACATAGATAATTAAGGGACTGCAGCATCTCTCATATAGTTAGAGTGAGAGAGGTGGGATTATTTAGCCTGGAAAAGAGAGGGCTCAGGAAGATCTTACCAAAATGTATAAATATCTGATGGGAGAATGTAAAGAAGACAGTGCCAGACTCTTCTCAGTGGTATCCTGTGACAGGACAAGAGGCAATGGGCACAAACTGAAATACAGGAAATTCCATCTGAGGACAAGAAAACACTTTTTAACTATGAGGGTGGTTGAACACTGCAGGAGATTACCCTGGAAGGTTGTATAGTCCTCAGTCTTGAAGTTATTCAAGACCCAAATGGACACAGACCTCAGCAATGTGCTGCTCTAGGTGACGCTGCTACAAGCAGTCCAGGCAGACTAGATGATCCCCAGAGGTGCCTTCCGAACTTAGCAATTCTGTGATCCTGTGATTTCCTGCAATTTCTCAGAAAGAGGACAGTGCAATGGATGTGGAAAAGACCACTGCTATGAAATCATATTGGGTTTTATTTTGAACATGGAATATGGAATTTTCTTCAAGAATTATTAACTGGTAACTTTCAATTGCTTTCTTAGTTTAAATGTTTTCTCCCCCTTTTGTTTTCCTAAGGTATGCAAATGTCAGTTGTTGTACTATAGAAACAGTGACTTTGAAACTGATTCAAAAAGGCAAGACAGAAAAAAAAACCTTCAGTAAACGAAGAAATGTACCAGACTGCTGCATTTGCTTCATCTTACCCGTGAAATCGGAGAATCCATGGAAGCTGTCATCATCCACCCTGCAGGCTTCCATCAGGCTACCGAAAAGGGTGCCAATGGGATCCAAAGGGTGTCCCACCCAGCCTTCAAGATTTGTTATTGAGGTTACTCCCCTGTGGAGAAGTTCTGTAGCAAAAAAAAACCATACGTAGAGGAGGGAAGCAGGGAAAGAGAGCTCATGTTAGCCTATCAAAACAATTACACAAGTAAAACAGCTTAAAATGCCCTCAGTACAGAATGAGAAGTATTTCCAGAAGCTTCTGCATAGAAAGAGAAAATTGTATCTTTCAGGGTGAATAAACTGCCCTTGGTGAATATGTAAATGAGGAATAAGAAAAGAGAAAGAATGGAAGCCAAACTTTTTGAGCACTAGCAAAGTGTATTATCCAGTGGCAATGTCTTTTGAAATCTCTTCCTTGATACTACTAGAACTCTTCTGAAAATGTCTGCTTGAAGAATTACAACGGAGACTTTTTTGGTAAAATATTTACAACAATTTCCTCACTCAGAAAGACACACTATCCTTTTTCCATTTTTAAGTTAATCTGATGGGACTGAAATAAATGAAAATATTCTAAAATATGTTCCGATTTCATAAACGATGAGCTTATCTGGCAGCGCGCTCTCTCTCTTTTAGCACTAAACTCAGAATGAGAGTTACTTTAAAAAAAATAACCAAATGTTTAAATGAGGTATACAAGAAAAAGCTGTCTTTTAATAGGATCAGGTGTGTATTTTTGGTAATTTTAAGATTTTTGTCCACAAATACCTTCATCAATATTTTTCTGTAGCCCTTACCCATTACTTGGTTCGAACAAGAAAAAATGTTAAGTACAATGAATTGGAGGATGTGTGATTGTGGTAACAGGTATTAGGAGTTCCCCAAATCCATGTCATATGGCAACAACTCCCTTTTGACACTCCTAGCTTTTTTCCTCCTAGACATACAGATACAAGTAAACTATGAGAGATCAGATGCATTATTGACTGCCCTTAATAAACTGTACACAAACCATTATGGTTGTTCTGCTTCTTTGCTTGTCACACATTAACTTGTACCTCCCTTCACTCTCTCTTGTTCACAAAGTATTATATATCTGAGTAACCATATGCATTAAACTTTTAAGTCCTGCTTCCTCCTATTTAAATGTGTGGGGCTACAAAATGAAACACAGATACTGCCAGGATGGTAGAGTTTTTTTTAAGAATTCATTGGTATGCAGTAAGAAAAAACCCAAGTAAATCACTGCATTTCTAACAAATAGCTCATACTAAAGACAATAGGCAGAAGTAAGGACTATTACCAAGAAGGATTCATCAGGGTGACTTCTTACTGATTCCCTTTTGTTCTACTTATTCTGTTGTGCCTACATATGAGCTTCTCCTGTGTCATGCCAACCAAAGGCTTCAATCGTCTCATCAGAGACATGTAACTTAAAATCAGACAAGTAGCTCCATGGACATCAGATCAGCCACATGAATAAAAGCTAAGCAGAAGCATGTGGTGTTTGCTGAACGAAAGCCTAAAGCTGGGCTGTAGCTGCAGGTTGCCTTTGGTTATAGACAGCAGTACACTTTACAGTGTGAAAAGAGTCTTAAAAATTCCCCATGAGATTAAAAAATAAAAAAGCAGTGAGCAACAACACAGAAACAAGAAACTATTTGTTTCAGGGCAGGATGGATCATATTTCATGTACTCTTTTAAAATGATAATAGAATATTAGGTGATAGCTACAGAATCTGCTCACAGGAAGAGGAATTTAATACAGGTACTGAATGTCTACATGCTGCATTAGCAACTGGGAATGAAAAGGAGCACTATCACAACCAGCACACTGGCAACGGACTCCTCACACCTGCCAGTGGTACACACACTGACACAAGCACCTCCCTTCTTAACAAGAGATCTCAAAAACACCCTTACCCCTTGGTTCCATGGGAAAAAAACACAGAGGCACACAGGACCTGCAGCTAATATCTTGTCTTCTAAATGCTCATTTCTGGGAAAACAACTGAACACACACTTGAAAAGTCTACACATACAATTTCACACTGGTACTTTTGACTACAGTGCATGAGGATATACACAGTTTAGATTAACAGAAAAGATCTAAAATAAAATTTGAATGAAAGGATTGTGTAGCAGCTGAGAAAGTAATCCCAGTTTTTCCACACACACTCTTCTACCACAAAGCCACCCCCTTCTTCCACTGCCTCTTCAAACTACAAAGGTTCAGAGCAGAACTATTTTGGGTTGCAAGGATCATGTGCCATAGAAACTATATCTGAAGGAGAACACCCCTTCAAAAAAACAGTGGTAGTGCTCAGTGGAATACCACAAAATACTTTATAAAAAACAACCTTAAAGAAAATCAAACAAACACAAAAACCCCAGACAATCAAACAACCAAAAATCCCCCCATGCAAAAAGTTAATCCTCCTCTATTCAGAGAAACTAAAATTTTAAGCATTATAAGAGATTCTCTTGAAACACAATGCCAAATTTGAATTTTTGTAGTTCAGACTTTGCCTCGTTGTTACCCTCCACTTCAGGCTTACCTCAGAATACAAAGCTCAGCAAAATTATAGATCAGAGGAAAAAAAAATAAACACCTGACATGCCAAATGGAAAGTTCTGTTCAAAAACCTGTAAACAGAGTTTTCATTGTATAATCAAAACCTAATTGGAATAAAGGCCTTATCATGCCATATATATTGGAGAAGGCTGATAAGAGCCCTGCGAAGCTCACAACACAGTTTACAGAAAATCTCTGACATCCAGAATGTGACATTACCACTATCCAGACTGAAGAGTGAAAAGTCACCTCTTTCACTTCAGTTTCAAAACCAGTTTCGTCATACAAACTTCCTGGTGCTACTGTAAACTTGCATGCCCTTTGCCCTCCTCTTCCCCACACTTACCTTTCTTCTGAGCCCGGAACATTTCCAGCTGTTTCTGCTGCTGCCTCCTTAGTGTATTAACAATAGCTATTGCTAGTCTCAGTGCTTCTCGTGGGTATCCATGAGATCGTAATGCATCCACCCTCGCGCAGGCTGTAGGAACATGTTCTAAAACAGAAAAAATAATCAAAGAATAGCAATGCCTACATAAATGCAATGGCCTGTTTTGCTAGGTTACTCAAAAGGGCATTTTTGTTTCAAGTTTATTCTGTTTTGTTTTTAAAACGATGCAAGAGAGACTTAAAGGACTACTTCTGAGCCAACATTTCAAGGGAGCCTCTGTTCTTTTTGCCAGGCTTTTCATCCATCTCCCTACCACCTCCCCCCTCAAAATAATGCCATACAAAATGAACAAAGCACCAAGTCATGGAAACATCTTTCCGGTTTAGCCACTTACCATGCCAGAGGGGCCACCCCTGAGAGTCAAAGAGCACGTTTTCAGTGTCGTCATGGTAACAGTAGTTGGTGTATAGGTCACTGCTGATAATGTGCTGTAAATGGCTGTCCTGCCAGTGCAGATCACACGCCTCAATGGCTCGAGTAAACACTGTCCGATGTGGCCTGTTCGATGAATCTGTCATTTTCACAGGTTTAGAAAACTGCATCAGCTTTTCCTCATTCATACATGAATCATTCACAGTATTCCTGTCTTGTGCCTATTCACCAACCCCCAGCCGATGGCAGTCTGCCTTGCCCCCTCTCCACCAAGCAGACCAGAGATGACATTTCACATCCTGTTATTACCCAGGAGCTCAGACGATGTGCCAATCATCTTGCATCCAGAGAGAGATCTAGAAACCAGCATGGCTGATGGCGGACAGGACTTTGCACAGAGAACTGCCAGAGGTGAAGTATATTCAACAGCATGTACAAACTAGAAAGTGTATGGCACCCAAGCATCCCCAGTGTCTCTTCTTAGAACCACAGCTGTCACAATGAAGGAGGGATAAACTGCACAAAAGATTTGGAGTTTTTCTTTCTGAGAAGAGACACTAACTTTGAGCACTTGTTTGTTGGTCATGAACATATACAAATACTATCAATAAAGTGAGGTCCTGAAGCCATGGGGGTGGACATAATCCTCACTGGACATCTTCCTGTGGCAAAATTTCTCTAGTGACATGGCACTACATCTATCAGTGTTCAGAAGCCATGTCAGACTTATTAATGGCCTCCCCAGGTTGGTCTGAACGTGATGAGCAAGCAAAATACCTCTGTAAAGGGGTTATTGGCTCAAAGAACTGGTCTTCCTGGCTAGCTGTGAAATTTAATAATGAACCAAGTTTTTTCCTTCACAGGAGATCTTGCAAAAAAAAAAAAGAAACAAGAAAAAACTAAGAACAGATCTGACACCGATCAATAAATTTAAACTTTATTGCAATTGTATGCAATAGGTATCATTACTGATGATTTGAGGATTATGAGCAGTTTTACCTGCAAAAGCACCCTGCGCTTTCCCTAGTTTGTAGAAGCCATCTTTGTTTGAAGAGGACTGTACAAAGCTTCTGTCAGATCTGATACTCACACTTCAGATTAGAAAGCATGATATCAAGTACAAAAAGACATCTCCTCCCAGACAGCAGCACTGCAGCTGCACCCTCCACACACCTAGTAATGTAGACAGCACATACAGAGCACACCCCAAAGACAGATGATTTACATTCTCACATACAGGTTTAATGTAGTTTAAACAGATCCCTCTTTAAACAGCTATCAAGGCTTTGTAACTGCCAACAAAATAAAAATCCCAATACCAGAAGGAATACTAGATTACAGTCAAACAAAGAAACAGGGGACTTTTACATGACATACTTCAAGGACATTCAACTTTCATGCAACAATATTTAGAAGCATCAAGAGTTAGAAGACCTAACAAAACACAAATACCTGCTCTGAAAATGTTACAGCCCCACTGTTAATAAAAAAACACCTATTTGTTCTTCTGCAAAGATAGTATGACTGATTTTGGCTGGTCAGTCCTCAACAAGAAAGTTACTTGTCCCAGGAAGGAGAGCTGACTTCCGCAAGGCTAGAGTGAATAAGAAGTTATACGATGTGTTGCAGTCAGTGTATATGTTTAGGCTCACCTTGGTTAGCATTTGCACCCTGAGGCAAAGCATTGGTTAAATTGGGCAGCTCGTTTCCATGGTTTCCATCTTCCCAGGGACAAACATCCACACTGTTCCATTTTTTCAGCTGTTTTAGCCAACTGGACTTCTGCTCCAACTTGCAGTGAGGATTTAAGACTATACACATCCACAGAGCACCTGATTTTAAAAAAATTGCTAAATTATGTTTTCTATTAAAAATTCAGCAGCCAATGACTAATTGCAAACTTCTACAGCATATACTTTTTCTCCATTCAAAGGCTACACTGCTTGCTTCCCAGCTACGCTTAACACCACACAGACTGAATTACTGCCACAGGCACTTGGGGCTGGCATGGCCAATCTGAGGCAGCTGAAAGATGGTACCAAGCCAGCCTTCTCAATTAAAAGGCATTAGCAAGTCTTTTGTATTAGAAATCCAGAGTTCAGTGTAAGGATCATCACACAGAAACATCAGTCAAAGACAAAAAAGAATTCACATAAAGTTACAGAAGTTACATTATGCAAGTTCTTCTTCTAATTCATGTAGCAGAAGTGAATGTTGTTTTATATTAATGAGAACTATGTATCTTTCAGCTTCACATTACGGTAACTGAAGAAGTACATTAGTGAGATATGCATTTTGTAAACATATACTTTCACACTCAGAATCCATCAAAAGTACTCATGTAACTCATTCCCAAACACATCTGGGTCTCAGATAACCAGTAAACACTAGTTTCATGCAGTGTGATAGGAATAAGACATTTTTATGGCAATTACTTTGGTAATTTGGTTACTCTAAAAAATTTGTTTTACATCTTCTGTTTAGGGAGTTCTAAGGGACAGTTAATTTGTGCTGACATATCACTCATAGGACTACTTCAGAAACTGCTCCCTGAGACTATATAGCACAGCAGGCATAAATTCTTCTGGGTACCTAGTGGCAATTTTCAAATGGAAAGACTTTTCCCTAAATCAGCTGTCCCTTCACCAGCTTGAACTTTGACAGAAGCATGAAGACATCTCAAAGTACTGTTTACCAACAGCTCATTTGCTCATTAAGAATGTGCCTTATACACTAAAAAAGATTCGGAGAATATGCTGTGACTACACAATGTTCATGACAGGCTGGAAAAAAACAAAGAATAAAAATGCAACTGGTTCTTCTAGGATAATAAAAGTCTCATGCTCTGGGATTCTTTTGCTAACTAAAACCACAAAATTGATACCCAGGGCACAGGGAATCACATCACATTCATTCCTAAATAACTCAGGTAGGTCACAGCACAGGAGCGAATGGAAACACAGCATGATTCTGAAGGTTAAGTTTCCTGCTATTCAAGACTAACGTTGGGGGAAGCAATATCAAAAAAATCTGAAAACCAAAAGAAAACATGGTATGTTACTATTCAGAACACCAGAGAGATACTAAACCACTGCTGTTTATTACTGTACAGTAGACAAAGTACAGCGACTGTTCTGGGTTCAGGGAAGTGTCTGAAACATGCTGTCCTGGTTTAGGGCAGTCACAGTAGGACACATGCCATGGTGGAGGAGTGAGTAAGGCCAATACCACTTAAAAAAACTTCTCTTAAAACCAAATCATACCATTTTCTTTAGACACACTTGCCAACACACTTGACTCTCTGAAAGGAGTCAAGTTACAACTAGTTCTTATTATTAAGCATCAATGATTCAGTACTGACCAAGACAGAATGACTACATTTCTTGCAATCTGCAAAACAAAACACAAGATGCAGCACATTGGAAAGCTTGGAGAACAGTTGTGGGTTTGCTTATTTATTTTCAAAATCAAGTATCACTTGAAGACATTGCACTGTACTTCTCAGCATCTAACAACAAAAAAAAAAGCAAACAAAAAAACCCAACAAAAACCCCCAACAAAACAAACAAAAACCAAACAAAAAAACTCCCAAAACAAAAACCCCACAAATAAACAAAATATCCTATCAAACAGACCACAAACCAAATAACCAACCAACCAAGCCCCTCCCAAAAAACCCCAACAACTCATCAATGTCATACTTAGTAACCAGATTCCCAGTGTTTTCAGACTGAAGCAAAAGCAAAGTGGAAGACCTTAAACCCATTTGGTAATTATTTCAATCATCCATGAAGGTAGAACACACACTACTGCGCACCATGCCCCTAAAGAGTAAGCGGCCTTTTTTTTCCTCCACATCTGAGAAACACCACAAGAGGCAAGAGAATTCACCAGCCTCCAAAGGAAGCTCTACCACACGCGGGACATCTCTGAGGCAGGAGAGGGCAGAGGTAACCCAAAGTACCAAAATTCTTCAAAAACATCTGTGGTTTCATGTGGGAAACTATGCCAAGGCTAGCTACATTGTTAGAGTCTCTGAAATTGCCTCTGGAACTCAGGCAATTTTCATGTAAAGAGTAAGTGTATTTCCAGTAATTCCCACACAAACTACTTAAAATTTCAACAGAACCCACAACTGCGCCCTGCTTGCTATGACTTCAGAGAAAGCTGCATGCACCTTTGAGATCCCAAACAGCTTTGATGGCTGTTGATTCCCTGCAGGAAGATGAGTGTGAGGCAAAACTCCTCCACCAGAAGACGAAAAGGGAATAGAAAGAGCTCCTACAGTGCTACAAAGCCTACCACCTGGAAGAAGGATGTCAGTGCCAATGAACCCACACTCTTCAATCTATTTGGATTTCTAGGTCTTTTTGGTTAGTTTGGATTTTAGTGGAATTTTAAATTTTTGTGTGTGTTTGTGTGTTTTTTTCCTTCTTCCCTCCCTCCCTCCCTGCCCAAGCGTGGGCATTTACCTCTACTCATATTTTTTCCGACTTCTGCACCCTAAACACCTTCCCCCTCCCCTGACATCTGCTCCATTATGGCTATTTCAATTCACTGATTCCTGCCCTGCTCCTTGTGCTGAAAAGTCTGAGGAAAACATTCACTTGTGCCCAGACTTTATCACATGCCAAGTGGCAGGAGCCTGGAAAATATTCTTATTTCACTCAGATGCTGTTCAGTGGAAGCCCCCTCAAGCTAGCCCTTAAATGTCACCACCAACCTGAAGGCCTACTCTAGTCTGAAACAAGAGTTGCTATTTCAGCCTGACGGCTCCCACTTGGGAAAACTGCTGATTGTGTTTACCCTTTACTACAGATAAGGTCTATGAAAAAAATGAATGACAGCTACTCGTAATTTGCAAGAAAGGTATCGGAATCAATTTCCAGTGACTTCAGCCTAGAAACTGCTGTTGGCAATGGTTTATGCGCCACAAAAATTGGAACACATTCCAAATTACATTCCTAGCATTCTTAAATTTACGTTTGATTACATTTAATGACGTCACCAATGCAAACTACAATATGAACAGAAGTCTCATTAAATAAGAATGTATTTTTTAAAAGAGACATCAAAACCCCAGAGAAAGTATTTGTGTTTACAGACTGCTTTTCTCTCTAGCACAGCTCTTTCTCCTTTCTGTCTCCTCTTTCCCAGATTTTTTTCCATACAGGATCTCAGCAGGCTGACACATCTTCTCCCCACCCCAAAATGCTATTGAAACACAACTGAAGCTTTTGTTTAAATCCCTGGACGCTAACCTATGTCTTTTCAATACAAAACTCACAGCACAGTGGCAAAACCACAATTCAATATACGAGAAATTTTCCCCAGAAAATAATTGGAAAAGATGACATGTTGCAACTGCAATTTGATACTAATTTCACAAGGGAAAGGGTATTAGAACTGTCACACTATAGTGAGGAATGGCCTAATTTGATCCAACACTAATCTCTTGACCTGAAAAAAAGACAGCTTTGCCAAAACAGACCTTTGGCTCAGAGAGACCTCCTTTTGAAAATGCATAGTTATCATTCATCTTTAGTGTTCGTCATACCACCATACCACAGGCAGGTCTTCCTTGTACATACAAGGTAATATCAATACTTTTGTGTTTCTCTGGAGATATGAATACCTTTGAATTTATGGGCTAGAGAGGGACAGCATGCATTTACATTAATCAGGATTTATATATGCAAACTGAAAAACATCAAGAGCATTAATTTGCTGTAAAAGAAGATGTAGTATAGAACAGTAGGATAACTACATATCCTGTGTACATATGTATTCATGTGCAAGGGAGTGTATAAAGGAAGTGTATACACTAAAGAAATTGCAAGGGATGTGTACAGACTCTCCCAGGAGATTAAATATCACTCACTTTTCATAAACCCCATTATATTTTACTCTTGCCCCAGTAAATGGGAAGGTGGTAATGGAAACAATTTTAGGAGGTTCCTAGGACACTGATCATTACTGAGGACTCAGCATACAGTTCTGTTCATCTGTTTGATTACACTCTGCTTTTCCTAAAAACATCATGCTATCTTGTCAGGGCTGCTGCACAGCTGAGCTTGGGTCAGCATTTCCTCATTCACAACACCTATGTAATCAATGGCTGAGACTCGGCCTTTGCTTTGGAATTTCACATTTCATAAACTTTTAAATCAAACACTGCATTTCTAAAATTAAAATATTCAAGAAACAGGTGCTGTAACATTTCCTTCCTCTTTCCATTAATGCACAAAGTTATCTTAAAAAATAAGCTACAAGAGTAGCATTTGACCATTTCAAAGAATATGGAGCCAGGTAATCAAGATCATTCCCTTTGCCCAACAGACAAAACAGCTTCAGCACCTGCTGCACACTTGCCACTGTGCCCCACTTGAGACTAATCAATTCTATTACAAAAGTATAATCTTCCAGCATAGAAACTGCTAGAAGAAAAGCAAAACTAGCAGACAGAATCTATGAACACTCTGAAGTACAAATGTCAGCAAAGGAGTTTAAAGTGTTTACATCTGTATTTTAAACACATACCCACTTTCACTGGGACAGCCACTTGGAAACCTCAAAGAAGGTACTGTGTGTTGTTTATGGCTTCTGAATGAGAAGGACAAGTGCCTTCAGAATAACTGGCAAAGCCACTGCCCTTCTTCAGGCATGGGGAGATCTCCACCAGAACAAAGCATAATCAAAAGTCCCACTGCAGACTGCTCCAATTAAACAGTAAAGATAGGCAAAGCACTTCAGGACTGTTCCCTCTTCAATTAGAGCATCAAGGAAAACTACTCTCAGCACTCACTTGAATCCAAGTTACAATTTTATTCACAAAAATTCCTTAATGCATTCTAGTTTCAATGTTTAGCCTTCAGAAAAAAAGGTTTTCTATGGGTGCTGTGTTTCTTGGAGAACAGAGTGTTTCATTTTGCTCTAATTCATTCTGTTACTGAATTAAACTTTGATGTATTGGTCTTGACAAGCACTTCACGCTGATTGTATTGTGTATGATAGCACAATCACTCCACATGCATTTCACACTAGCTGGCTGATTAATGCAATAGATTACCTGCAGCACCGATGGCATGAGGGAATCACTGCCCTCCTGCAGGCTAATCTCCAAGCACACATTTCAGAGAGAGGAAGTGTAAAACAGACAAAATAAAATGCCTAATTCCTTAAGTTTCCCTTTCTTGCTTCCTGTCTGCTGCTACAAGGGTTAAAGGCACACGTGCACGTGCATTTGCCTGAAACAGGTATTTACATATTGAGATTCTATTCTAAGCTATCAGCAACCACATCATCTGCTTTCTGTGTCAAGTGACTACAAACCTCTGCTTTCTATGTTTTCGACTTTTAGCACAATGGAATAAGGAACTAACCACAAACATCTGACATTTTGCGTGGGCCTGTTGTTCTGGGTTATAATCTTTTGAGTACGTTTTAAAAATCCCTGCATCTTTGCAGACACTCTGACATTTGACCAAAGGGTTTCAAAGGTTTTCAAAGAACAGTAATTAACTTGAAAGGTGCAGTTCACAATGTGCCAGTTGACTATGATGTCCCCAAGTGAACATTAAGGATTAGTCACATGTTCATTAGATACCCCTCTTTGCATCTATAGTACTGTATAATCTAACCACTGTAGGAAGACAGGGGCTATTAGTCAACAAAGCTAAAGGGAAGTATAAAGAACCTGCAAATGAACCTGATTAATTTCCCTCATATTTAGAAAACTACTTAATCATTTGTTTACAATCAATCAATTGAAGGTAAAAGCACTGCTAATACTAACATATATAGTACAAAACCAGTCCTTTATCTTAATACAATTCTTCACAATTTTAACTAGTTGCCAGCTAGGTGGTAAACACAAAGTATGCTCCTGACCAAAATACGTATCAGATATTTTACCAATTACTTTCTCTAGCAATATACTCTCAGTAGTCACAGTCTATCTTCAGAGACTTCAAGAATCTTCACAAGAAAAGTCAATGTGACTATAACTATAAATGCATTAAGCTACTTCCATATAAATTACCCTTGAGAGGAATGAATTCCTCTCACAGTTAATATTTTTAGGAAGAGGCAAAACAGGAGATGTTTGTCCAACAAAACAAGCTATTAATAAAACAGAGAGATGAAAAGACCCTTCCTTTACAAAAAAA
>WBMY01013288.1:41029-57261 GCA_013397315.1 Donacobius atricapilla
GCAAGTTTCACATGGAAAATGTGATGTTTAATGTGAAAACAGGGAAACCCAAGTGAAGTAAGATCCTAGCAAAAACACTGCAGAAGTTTGTAGCCTTCACATCAGGTAGAAGTTAATCTGGAGAGATTCACACAATTAACAATATTTTGGAGGGAACTTGCTATGCTCCAGTGGCAGGAACCAAGGAATCCTATCAGTGGGGTGAAGAAATAGACAGTTTAGAAACATGAACACTATCTGGAGATGGAAGAACTAAGTTAAGTTCAACCCTTTGCCTTCTGCCCACCTGGTGTGAGTGAAATGTATTTGCAACTGAAACGATGGTAGAAGAACAACATATTTTCATACTCTTAAGAGCTGTCAGGGCAGTTCAGGACTGAAACAATGTGGTCTGCCTCAGACAGCAGATGTTGCAGCTCAGGTAATAGTAAGCCTGCTTTTTGGGATTGACATCTAGAATTCTGATTTAATAGAGGTAAACTAAATTCAATTAACCCAAAAGTATTTGTTATTTGATGCTGCAGCAGATAGATTCCACCTCCTCTACCTTCAGACAGGTGCTGTCAAAAAAATGATGTTAATACAAGACTGATGAAACAAGAGGAGCCGCTATAAAAATTTTAAGAAAACTTTTTTTGTTTATTGACAGCATGTGGCAAGACTGCTACAGGTAACAGATGCAGAACACATTTCTGCCTCTCCCACCACCTACAAACTCAACCCATATAAGCAACAAAGCATGAGATCCTCCAGTTTTCAGTATGGTGGGACACAATCTTGTTCCATGTATGTCCATCTATGCTTGTACCTTGCTAGGCAAAACCTGTTATTTCTGGCAAAAACAAGACAAGGGATCATAAAAATGGTTGTTAAACTTGCAGTTGTTTCTAGACTCCAAGAGAGCTCTTTGCCTGCTATTTCAAGGATTTTGATCACAGAAATCTGTAATCTCAATTAGATAGTTAGCCGTTTATTAGCCTAGTGCTTCAATTAGAGTGTACATAATTTTTGCTATACAGGTTATAACCAATCTTATCCCACCAGTTAGTATGTGGTTCAATCATGGTAATTTTTGACCTCTAGGAGTGCAAAAGTTAGTTCTGCATTTGGCACCTCTTTTCTAAATGAAGCATGTTACTCTTACTTAGATCTTATTTCATTTAGCTTGATTTTGAACCTTTAAATTACATAAGAGCATTATGATATTTATATTTGCTCTCTTCTTTGTACTAACATAATGTCTCATAGGACATAGTCTGTAAACTTTTGCTTGTCTGTTATTAAATGTTTGTATGTTTTCTGCCACATAAGTCAGACACAGACATATTGACCAGAACACATCAAAACAGACTTCTTTAAGTCTAGACTTGCAATGTCTTTCCAGAATGAGAACACAGGTTTCTACTCCAGGTTTCACAAGGCAATTCCATTTAAGCCATGTGTGCCTTCAGCTTGCTTTAGGAAAGCCTCCAGAACACTGTAGTAAGATTTGGAATCATAAAGCAGACACATTAATCCGTTCACTCATACACTCAGTGAATTACCTTCCAGAGGGATGAATTAGATTCACCATTATATTTTAAATAATTCAGGTTGCCTTTAATCTTCCACACACCTGCATATCTACTAGTTAGTAGTTTGCTATAGTACTTTATATCTAGGAAAGCACTGTTTGTGGTTACTTTATCTCTTTCCTCCCAACTAGCCATCTTTAAATACTATTGACATTCACATTCAAGCTGCATTGATTTTCCCTTCAGATAACACCCTGTATCAATACGGGCTGATGCTGGGAGGCATTTGGAGCAGCCCTGCAGGGAAGTACTTGGTGGTACTAGTGGGTGAGAGGCTGGACATGCCCCAGCCATGGGCACTCACAGCCCAGAGAGTCAAACATGTCCTGGGCTGCATCCAGAGCAGTGTGGGCAGCAGGGCCAGGGAGGGGATTCTGCCCCTCTGCTCTGCTCTGCTGAGACCCCACCTGCAGGGCTGCATCAGCTCTGGGGTCCCAGCACAGGAAGGACATGGACCCATTGGAGGAGGTCCAGAAAAGGGCCACAGAGATGACCAGAGGGATGGAGCACTAGCCATATAAGGAAAGGCTGAGAGAGTAGAGGTTTACTCAGCCTGAAGAAGAGAAGGCTCTGGGGTGATCTTAGAACACCTTCCACTACCTAAAGGGGACCTGCAAGAAGGCCGAAGAGGGAC
The DNA here is from genome assembly GCA_013397315.1 of Donacobius atricapilla. Taxonomy (NCBI): domain Eukaryota; kingdom Metazoa; phylum Chordata; class Aves; order Passeriformes; family Mimidae; genus Donacobius; species Donacobius atricapilla. The sequence goes on from WBMY01013288.1 coordinate 43,238, forward strand.
TTTTTACAAGGTAAAAAGTAGTAGTGATCAGACAAAGGGGAATGGATCTACACTGAAAGCTAGAAGGTTTAGATTAGGTGTTAGAAAAAATTTCTTCACTGTGAGGATGATACTGGAACCATCTGCCCAGAGCAGCTGTGGATACCCCATCCTTTGAAGTGTTTCAAAGCCAGTTGGATGAAGCTCTGAGCAAATTGGTCTAGTGAAAATTCTACCTGCCCATGGCAGGGGAGTTGCAACTGGATGATCTCTAAGGTCCTTTCCAACCCAAATCATTTTATGATTCTATGGTGAAATTCTTACAGATTTTGAAAATATCTATAGTAGCAGTTCAAAATTGTATTAGTGAGTTCCTGAACACTTTACAGGGAAGTGTCCTCAGACCTCATCAGTTCAAATATTCCTTTCCCATTTCAGCCTATGTTAGTTTCTTAACTGTACAATGAAGTCACGTATCAGGTAACCTTTCCTGTAAAGCAACGTTGATTGTTAGTACCCTGTATTTTATCTCCTTCCTTGCTTAGTAATTGACTTCTCTAACTGTGACTTGGTTTCTTCCTCAACCTTTCCAGCTCAGCACTAGAGGCTGATATATTTCACCTCAGCCGTGTAGCTACATTTCCATTTTTTGCTTTATTCTTTCTAGATGCTCTATTAATTAAAAAGTGTTGGAATTGTACTTCTTTTACACCATGTTCCCCTTCCTTCAACTGCAACTGTCTCGTGCTGTAGATCAGAAATTCAATTTCACCCAAACCTAACTGATAAAGAAAACTGCAGAAAACTCTGATCTGCTTAGCCTAGAATCACAATAGAAGTTTCTCAACTCCAAATATGTAACTGTTTATTTATTATACATATGAACACCTAAATCAGTCTGTGAATTTACCCAGTTCATCCCAGAGCTGCCTATACTTGTCAGTCATTGTAGTTCCTTGTTGTCTCCAAAGCGACAGGCGAGGGTCAGCCATGAACTGTTCTGTTATCAACGTCAACATGCGAGCTCCATTTGAATCTCTCATCTTTAGCATCTCTCGCACCTAGGAAACGAGTCTTTTAATAGAAAGTTGAAAAAAGCAAAGAAATCGCAGTACATACAATATGCTGCAGTGTTAAATATTCCCCTTCTGTTAAGCTAGAAATGCAATTTATATGTGTGACGGGAAATTTTTAAGTAGAAAAAACAGTCTGCCTTCCCAGTTTTTAACAAGATCCTGGGTTCAGTATCCAATTGCAGTTCTTCAGAGAATTTTTCCCCAGACAATCCACAGGTGTATTATACAAATTGCTGTAAGGTTTTCCAACATTTTGGGGGTGGGAAGGAAGAAGAGAACAGCAAAGCTGTAGATGCTTGAAACGTTAGTTCACATCCTTACACTGATCAAGACACATCAGATTGCAGTCCATTGCCATACAACTCATTATCAAGTTGCCATTATATTCCCAAGGCTTTGTGTTATTTTAGAACAGCAGAATCTAGAACTCTGAGTAAGATACGAGCAAGTACAGACTGTCTTGGAGAACAGGGGAGGGGAAAAATGTTCAGAGTACTCAACACACCTTTGCAAACAGCAAATTGAGCTGCTTCCCTGATCCATGGTATCCACCCTGGGAAAGGAAGAGTTTAACCTGTTCTTGGACTTGTTCCTCATCCAAATGCCAGCAATTTTCATCATCTATGCTAGCACCTGCTGTTGGGTCAGGAGCACCTGCAANAAAGCACTAAAGGCATTTCCATCATAAGTAAGAGCTACAGATACTTAAGACCATGTTGCTCTCAAAGGAAGCATTTTTACACAGGCAATGTCATCTGCACAGAGTCACTTTACAGTAACTCTACTTGAATTAGCCCAGTGACAACTGAAATTACTAGATTCACATCCTGGAAGTGCTTTGGTCACGGATTGCCATAATGCAGCTTTTGTAGCTAAGACCAGTGACTTCCCCTTTTTTAAAGAATGACAAAATTAACTGAAACAAGTTCTTGTACCATCTAGTAAACTGTATTTTTCTGATGAACCCTGCACCTCCACCGGACATTTTTTAAAAGGTCTTCAAATTGAACAGGCTGACAAGTAGTTACTTAGAGTGTTGAACTCAGCTCAAGGTAGGGCATCACCATACCACATGTAAGTTACTTTAAGCATGGCTGAGACTCAAGTTGACTTAAAATTTTTATTTTGGACTTATCACAACTGCATAATCTCTATCTCTATTGTGTTTTGCAAAGATGTAATAGAAATTGAATCACATTACACAACCTCTCTCTTTGAAATCTGTGTCCACGTTACCTCTGTAGAAAAAAAGAAAATACTGCCAGTGATGCCTGAAGTAAATTTTAGCTTTTGTATTTTCCAGATTCTGTACTGCATTAGTATGTAACTCTGATGTTCATATAGAGTGTTAAGCAAGTTCTCTTCACAAGGTAGTTACACAAAACAACTCCTTTCCGGCACGAGAACCAAGGGCACCATTGCAGCTTCAGACCCAAAAAGTATGAACAACAGCAAATTGAGGAGAGCAATCTGGGAGGATTGGACTTCATAACCTGAGGCTGTAATAGGACAATCAACCCCAATAATGGACCAAAACTTATAAAAGTGTGAAAATTTGTGACCTGTTGTCCATCTTGGGTGTAGCCACGGCTGCACTCTTGTACTGCCCAAGGTGTAACTTTTGAAGGCCTTTTAAAAAATACCTGCTTTACTCCTTTAACTCTGTCTAGCCTCTGTTCTAGGTAGCCTCTCAAGGTATCACCAGGGATGGAAAAAAAAATAGCTACAACTTTACGATGTATAGGAATTGATTGTATTGATTCTATTGATTCAAGCCTTTGTTTCACAATTGCAGCTCTGCCATGAAGGTGAAGCTTTTAAGTGGTCATGGGAAATGCTGACCTCTTTGCCAATGAAAACAGAAGATTTAGAGGGTCAGAGGGATGTCTTATCTATAAATTTCTAAGACAGTAAACAAAAAGACGTTCCAGCTCAGCAACTTCCTAAACTGCCTCCACTTTCAGAGCCTAAAGCTGGGAACACTGCAGTGCTGTATACATACATACATATACATTTAATTAGTAAGAAATTGGGTCTTTGCAGGTGTGAATAAACTCCCCTGCCTTCCACAGGAACACAACAGGAATCAAGCTCAAAACAGCATAAAAATCAAGGAATGAAAAACTGGCCCTTCGGCAAATGCTTCAATCTTTAATTTACTAGTTTTAAAGGGTTTTTAATGCTGTCAGCTACATGAAACACATATTGGTAAGTCTTTGGTTGCAAAAAACAAGATAAAAAGGCAAATCAAGCCACAAAGAATAAGCAGTGCAGCTGTTGCACAGACCCAGGTTTGCAATATCACCTTGCAAATACAGTTTAAATATTTCATTGCTCTAAAACACAAAGAGAGTGAAGAGGAACTATATAAAAGCAACAGTTTACAAAATACACTTATATTTGTTCCTTACTTCAATAGAGATTTATCTTTAAATAATCTTGGTATGGTTACTTTCAAACTGTATTAAAAATAGCCCACTGTTCCTCAGCAAAGTTTCCCTATTTAGGGAATGAAAAAAAAATCCTCCTGCAACTGTTTACACTTTATCAAAAGCTCACCTGTCATTTTGTGTTATAAGGTTAGAAAAGCAATACAGCTACCACAGATTCTTTAACAACAGGTTTCCTTTATAAAAATAAGTGTGCCGGCTACCCAGGGCCAGCAGCATTGCCTCCACCAAGGCTACTCCTGCCAGTACGATCCAAAATATATCTTAACCAGGAGTACAGTATCATTATGCTCACATCAGTGTCACTTGCAAGCCAAGCCAAGGATCTGAGCTCTACAGTGTCTTTTATCACACTGCACAGATAGACTGACTCGGAATGATTTTTTCTTACAAGATCTTATATAGGCAATGCATAGTATGATCAGAATTTTTACTTCTAAAGACATTTCAGTGTACATATAACCAGTACCAGCCACAGTTGCAATTCAGTCATCTTTCAACCCTGTTGGCAGTCTTCTGCAACAGCTGTGGCATGGGGACACTGTGTCTTATCAGGCACAAGTCCAGTCACCTTCCCACCAAGGCAACAGCCAGGCACTCTACAGATGCTGCTGGAGAAGCCTCAGCTTCTGCTGCCCATCTTTCTTGCTTTGGGGTCAAGACATTACCATCTTCCATGTCTCTCACCTAGGCACTTTTCAAGTTCACTAGGTTCATCTACATACAGCCAGGTGATTGATCTTGCTGATTTCCTCTCCCACTCAAAGGGATCATGGATAGGATTTCTACACTGGCACTTCTCTTCAGAAAACACAGGACTGGGACAGTAGGTAAGAAACTATCTGAACAAGCAAGACGAAGAAGCCGCTTTAGGGGCTGTGAGAAGCCCTAGCAGTAGCTGTCAGGAGGGCTCAGGCTCAGTGCTGAATAGGCAGAAGCCAAAGGTTCAACCCAAAGGCAACAGCTTGGCTCAGGGCACAGTATGGCCCCAGCCGGCACTGGTAAGGCTTTGGCAGAAGGACAGTTTGGCTGTAGAGAGGAAAGAACACGGGCAGTCCTGAATTTAAACCCTGTACGGCAGTTTGGTACCAAGGCTAAATCCTGTTTCCCGCTTGTAACCTGGGAAAGCATTACTCACATGCTTTAGAGAGACGTCATGCGGATACATGAGCTCACATTTGAACTATGAAAGTGAAAAGTACTGTATAATTATACTAATATTAAAACCTGTAATTAAACTGTGTCAGTTTAGAGACACTAAACAAACATATTAATCCTCTTCTCTCCAGCCTCTGTCCTGTTGAACTTCTACCATGACTTGTCTTTGAAATACACTTTACATCATGTACATACAGTTAAATACAATAAATATTTATAACCAGTATACAGATACACCCATATATATTTACTCATGTTCTTTTATTATAATTACTAAATTGCAATCTCAGCAGTTAAAGCAGGAATATTGCACAACTGTTGATGACACTGAACACTTAATACTATTTGAAAATAAGGTAACAACCTTTTATATTTAGGGTCACTGCAGGTTGTATGTTAAGTATAATCAAGTCCCAAGTTCTAAGAAGCAGAAGCATTTAAAAAATAAACACTTTGTTGATTTACATAGCAATTTAAAAGCAACTGTTTTCAAAATGAGCAACCACATTCAAGAAATGGTGCTGTACACAGACAACTAAACCTCACAAAACAGGAGCAAGCAGGGAGCAATGACTACAAACAGACTAAGAAGTTCTTATATGGCCAACTACTCAGGTGCAGATCCTTATTTCTGAAATATCACAAGAGTTGACTTCAACCAAAACCATGCCAAATTATTCACTTGTAGCCATCTGTACTGATATTTTCCTGAACTTTTTAATAAAAATATCATTAATTTAAGTATACAAATGAACTATAGATCATTTTATTAAATGTTACCCCATGGCAACATTAAGGAGAAGACATGGAAAAATTATTACAAATAAAAAGCATGACTTAATGAGTACTATGTGAAGATAGAATGAAAGAAACCCAGCTAGAAACCAATGCTGCTATACGCTGATTCACAACAGAACAGCAACAGATTTTATAAACTTAGTATGTTCAAATTATTCTAAATAATAATTACATAAAACCACAGATCATTAAAATAATGATTCAAGTATTATGCCTTTGATTCCCCAAATGATTCCAAGGTAAGATATAAGTCATGTAACTTCAGGACTTTTGGGTAAACTATTTAACACCTGTTCAGCAGCTCACAGCACCAAAGGAAAACAGCAAATGCTATGAAGCTACCAGTGATAACAACACAAAACATGAGAAAGGACAGGTTATATAAAGTTGCTGAGGAAAGTAATTAAAATCCCAACAAAATTTTTGATCTCAAAAAATTCTGCATTCCCTATGTACATACAGCCAAACATGCATTATCTGCTAATAATATCTAACAATATCTAACCTCCCCTGCTAAAATCCACATCTCACAAAAATCCACATCATCATTCAAAACTTATCTGTGTATGGCAGATAGAACTTTGACAGTACAGATAAGCGTACTTAAATTATTTATCTTCCATGTCTTTTAGCAAAATCTCATTATTTTCTATGTAACAAGTTTTATATTTAAGTTTATTGCATCTGTAAAAACCTTTCCTAAAAACACTCGTTCCATAAATTATTTTTTCATGTTACTTAGCAGCTATCAGCTCTTTCTTTGTTTTTTTCTTTCTTTTTAACATTCTACTACTTATTTACTTTTACTTTGGTTTCTTAAATTTCTCTAGTTTTGGTTACTCTTACTGTTACTTCCTTCTCAGATCTGGCTCACCAAACAATTCTCATACTAAGTACTGAAGCGTTTCACTTTCACTCTTGAAAGGAAATTCACCTGCCATTTCCTGCATTCTTCTTTTGCAACTAGACTCTCAATCGATTTTGCACTTCAGGCAGGGCCACGTGAAAGATTCCATAACTTTAAAAATAATTTATCTTCTTTAATATTATGCATTCTTTTTACTAGCAGATCAACAATACATTGTATTAGGCATACAGCCCTACCCTACCCCACAATTTTCCACTAAACCCCCCATCATTCCAGTTAAATACATTAAGTACATCTAAACACATACTAACCTGTATCTCCAGATTGCCCCTTTGAACTTAATAGTTACAGGAACAGTATCAGATATTCTGAATTTTTCTTTGAAACTTTTTTTTTGTAGATGTTGTCCTCTTGAATGCCTTCTCCAGCACTGCTAATATACATTACAGAAATAATGTTTGCTGAGGATGTACCCACACTTGCCTGGACAAATGCAGAAAAAAGTAGAGAAACAAGGTGCCTGTCCATTCAACTCAGAAGATGAATGTACTACTTCAGTTGCTTCCTCCCAGATCTTCCCTCTTAAATCTTAGTTCATCTGTATGTGAGTCTGTACTGGCAAGTGACTTTTATTTGTGAGTTCGAGAATCAGAGAATGGCAGAAAACCTAGAGAAATCCATATAGTTCCTCCAAGAGCAGAGATTGCAACAGTAGCAGTAAAGACTCAGGAAAAGAAACAGTACTGCTTAAAAGGTAAAAATTAAGTAGGTTTGCCAGGCTGTCCTCCTACAAAAACCTTTTTAACTATGCACAAAATAAAAAAAAAATGCCAATACGAGATTAATATGAAGACAGACCTTCCCTCTCTCCTTCCAAACATCCCTCAGTTACTTTGCTACTTCTACTCAAATTCATGTGAACATAGTTTGGCCTTCCGACCAATCTGCTGTCATCCTGACTGCTCTCATCCTAAACTACACTTTCTCTGCTACAATGGTACAAAAATTAACAGGGAGTAAAAAAGTCTCAACTAAGCAGGACCCAAAGCTATATCCAGCTATGTTGTGAGAGCATATCCAAATCAAAATGCAGTGTGAAGCCAGCAGTTCTGTAGTACAAACACCAGACAGAGTATCACTATTAATACATGCAGTTGTGTTTTCAGTATGGATTACATACCACAAAACTCCAGTTTTGAGATCACCAGGAACATGAACAGCTGCAGCAGTGTCACATGAGAAAATCAGAACACAGATCTTCTCAAAAATAAAGGGTGTGAAAAGCTGTTTAAAGCAAAGAAGGTCTACAAGACAGTTTTGCACTGCAAACTCAACATCTGCAGCACTGAAGATATGATAGAGTAAAGGGTCTATCATCACCCTATGATAGTAGAATGAGAAGCATTTCTTTTGGTTATTTTTCATAGGGTTATTTTTCATCGTTATTTTTCATAACTTTATTATTTTTAATCTAAGGGATTTGATTAGAGATCAAAAGAACAGAATTATGGTATGAATCCCAGAAGAACACTTCTCTTCAGAACTCACTTTTTCCTGAAAAGAACTGTGTAATTCTTTAGTATTGTGAACATGAAAAGAAATTCAGACCATGGTTTCATGTGAGTCTGAGAGGAAAAGCAGGAAACCATATGAAGTCTTTTATAACCAGTCTCCTTTGGTAATAGCAGTTCATTTTCTTATGCTGCCTGGATTTTCTACCTTGGCTTTTGGCATTTTAGTAGAAAACAGTGACAGTCAATAAAGACGTGCTGAAATTTCATTTACTAGGAAGACAGCAACATATGTAAGAAACATTTCAGTTTTGTGGATAATTTTAAACTAACCTACTCAAATTCATTGTGAAATGTCATAACTAATCATCAACATAGAATAGGAAATAAAAAACCTTCTGCTATTTTCAGCAAAACAAATCTCAACTTTTCCTCCAAAACGACTTAATATAATAATGAGCAATGAGATAATCTGACACGAAGAAAATAGACTAACATGCCTATGATTAACTTCACATTTATCAGGTCTGTAAACAGCTCGTCATTTTTCTTACATTAGCCATAGTATAGCTAATACAGACATTTTTAACACCTGTCCTTTGTGTCCCACTCCTGTCTTCCCCTTTTCTAATCCTCTCGACTGAATCTTCTGCACATTTCTCTTACTCTAATTCTTCCTTACCCATTATGCTCACTAACATTCAGGTTGTTAACATCTCTCAAATGATACAAGCTCTCAGCTCGTAACATCTGAGCATGTTTCTCCATTGCTTAATGTCCTGCCCCTCCTCTAGCTTCACTTCCTTTCCACTTTCATCATCACATTCAACAACTACAGCAACTGCCCTGCCTCTGGCCACATCTCCATAGCCTCCACTGCTCCTGAAATTCACATTCTTGCAGTGTCACGTAGCTGGGCCTGTTAGGGTCACAGAGGCACAAGGACAAAGGTTAAGCTGCACATGAATCCTGTTACTAAAAAGACTTGGTTTTTTTCTGCCTACGCTGTAACTAACAGACACATGGTTTTCTTTATCTTAATATTAAGCATCTTGATTCTCTCTGTATTGCAAGTTCTTTGACTAATGGTCATGCCTCAGATATTTAACATAACACCTGTTCCTGTCAATGAAAAAAAAAAAAAANAAAATCACACCTTTGCCAATCAAAAAAAAAAAAAAAAAAAAAGATAGTTTTAGCTATTAGGTAACTTATTCTTCCCCCCAAGCTGCCCTTATACTTACAGCTCTGGCCACCCGAGAGGACATTTCTATAATGTGATCTTACAGGAACATAGGACTCTAATAAACTAGCTGGGTCACCTCAAATCCACAACTACCTACTCTCAGTTCAGCAGGGTAAAATAAAAAAAGCCATGTCAGAAGCCTCAAGTCAAACCCAGCACCCTTTAACAAACACAAGTTGTTCACAGCAAAAAACAGCCATTAAAATCCTGCAGCTGAGAGAGCATGAAAGATCAAGACCTTTGCTATGCTCTGGCTGCTGCAGTACCAACAGGAAAAAAGCATTGAAATACAGTTTTCAGGTTTCTTCTGATACCATATATAAACCAAATCCCAAAGCTTAACAGAACTATATTTAATGAATAAGAAATTAGAAACACCTACTTGCTTTTATGCTTTGCCATTAAAACAAAATTCCACAATCAAATGTCAAACTAGTACAAAGAACAAAGTAACAAGAGACCATTGCTAAGTTGACAAAAGAGTTCCTTTAAGCAATATGGCTATACAAAGTACACCTCTATTCACCTTTTACCAGCTGGAAAACACAAGCATAAAGCAGAGCAGGTCACTTATTAACTGAACTGCTGAAGACATCAAGCTCATTGCTTACAAGTTCTTTTTTCTATTCCATTGTCTAAATATCTTAAAATTAAGGTTCAATAGAAGAATACTCTAGTAAACACCATTGAATCACAGAATAATTCAGCATGGAAGAAAACTAGGCAGGTCACACTCCTGAATGTACAAAAAAAGCTCAAAACCTATAAGGAAATGAAGCAAAAGGATGGACAAGTATCAAACTCACCATGGACTTGATTGATTTCTGAATTCTGAGAAAGAATTTCATCTGCTAATTTTTGAGCAGTTGGCAAAACTTCTGTGTGGTGTACTGTGATCAAATACTGCACAAATTTTTGTAGTTGGTCTCTGTTCATTTGAAAGAGTGTCTCTGAAATGGGAAGATGCAGTTTGACCTGATCTGGCTTGCGGATCCGGTACAAAGAGAGTGCCACAACATGGGCACAGTAAAATATGTCCTTGTTTCCACAGCTACAGGTCACTGAGGTAATCTTGCAACGATCAAAGCTGATAGCTACATTGCAAACAGTTTCTGGCTCCGATTGCATTGCAGGCTCTGTTACTGTGCCACTCAAGTGGAAACCTGTGCAGGGAAAAAGAGAACTTAATGATATATGTAAAATATTGTATCTCTTTATCAAGAAAGCTTTGTTAATGAAAAATGATACATCTTAAAGAACTTGTTCTAATTACAAATATGATTAATCCGTTTTTCCATACATTACCTCTCATCTCCAATAAAATCAAAAGGAGAGTAAAAAGTTAGTTTACGAGCCCTCTGCCATTTCATCACAACATTCATAGAAGGGTGACAGCAAGAGAACCCTTTATTTGGTAAATGACAGCTGCAGAAGCAGAGCAGCATCCCATCAAGACCAACATGAAACTATACCCAGTAAATTGGCAGCAATTTTCCAAACCCCCCACCAGGGAGCCTGCAGCACCTATCAGCAAATTTAAGCATTCTCCCATTAAGTGAGAAGGAAGTAGTGCACTCTAGTGGCATGAACTCAGGTCCCAGTCTCAAGTGACTCACTGACAAATCACATACCCTCTTTGCTTTCACCTCTCCCGCCACTGAACTCGTGATGAAGCTCACCATCACCCAAGTGATCCAGTAGAAACGCTATGTTTGTGAAGCATTTTGGACATGGAAACTGCTGCAGTTACCAATACACAGTATGTCAGACTTGTAACACTGAATGAGACACATATGCACTGTTCCAGATGCATATGCAGTCTGCATTATGGTCCTTTTTTTTCAATCAGCATAATAAAGCGTAAGGCAAAAGAGTTAGGTCAGTATACCATAAGAAGACCTCTAAGCAAGATATTTCCTTCAGCAAATATACCATACGTCAACACAGCACAGCACTCAAGTGCTGATGATTCAACCTAAAACCACCTGTCTGTCCAACACAAAGGCCCAGGTTTGGCTCTCAATGCTTAACCACTGAATAGCAGAACAAGGAGGTTTCTTTTCCATTTTACACAACCATGATATTGATATCTGCTCAAGCATTGAATCTGAGATACAGATACAGGGCAATAAAACTGAATTTCATATGCCGTACCAGCATTGAATTTGGAGAGTACATAAAAAATCTGAGATAGATACAAGTAAGGTGTTACACAACAAATACTTACAACAGAAACAATATAAACCCACACTCCCCTAGTATCAAAAAATCATCTAATATCCTTGAAATACCAAAGAAGTGTACTGCAGGAAACGTTATCACATGAAGATTAGACATGAGGGGGAGGGGTAAGCAATACATACATAGTTCTAATTGAAAACGCTGTATCCCAAATAATTTTTAAAAAGCTCTTCATCTTACAGGAAACAAAAGGGAAATCCCTTTATTTTTTTCCACTTGTTTACACTGCGTGTTTCAGAGCAGGTTATGCAGTTAGCATCACTGCTGTACTCTCATACTCTACCCTGATGGTCATATGCACACACTAACATTGACTTTGCAATGGGATGTTTCCTAGGTAGTTAGGAGTCAAGGTTGAAGAGGCAGTCAGTGTAAAGTGCACATAGAGGAAAGGCAGTGGATGAACAAGAGCAGATTCAAGCAGTATACCTGCTCCCACTGACCCCTTGTTGAGAGAAAGGGAGTGGAAGTGCTCCTCACATCATGAGCTCCTTCCTCTGCCTTTCCTTTTGGTTTGTAAGTGGTCACAGCATGTCTCTTTAAGTGCCTTCTCTCAAAAAGAAAGGCTTTGGTAAAGTTTAACCAGCTTTATTTATTTCTTGTTCATTCCCAGTAAGTGGAAGTTGGATTGGTGGTCCCAAAGAAACTGCATGCAAGACTATTTTTATTCCATTTTCCTGTGAAGCATACATAAAAAAATCCATCTATAATCCATGAGCTGAGGAAAAGTCTGAACACTTGAACACAGAGCATGACCCTACTCCGTGTAAATACCCGAACTCCTATTAATTACAGCAGAATCCCTGCACTGCTCCGAGACAAACAGGTCAAGGCTCCCTCTCCACTGAGGGCTTTTTATTAAGAATTAATGTTACAAGCACCAAAATTTAGAAATATTTAGAAACACTGATACTGGTCTAAACAATGACAGCACTAACACAGTCACCTTACTTTTACTTAACCTACCCTTCTTAACTTATCCAGAGTTTAAACACAAACACCTGCTGCCCTTGCAGGCTAAAGACGTAGCTCTGTATGAAGTATCGCACCAGGATACGCATCCTAATTACAAAACAATGTTTTCCTCCTCTTTATCTGTTTGCATTTTTAAAGAAAGAAATCGTTGTTAGTAAATATGACCTTTAAATATTTTAACCATATCAGAAAAAATAATTCAGGAAATTTCAGCTCAGAAGCACTGGTAAGTCTGGTGTAATTTTACCACAAGAAATCAAACGATGCCTTCAACATTGACCCTCAACATTGCAGAGTACTGAAAAATAGCTTTAATTTTTTTTAATTTAACCATCTAACATTCTCCTACTGAAGTATGGGAAGTTTCTAGCAGGTAAAAAGCTGACGCACTGTGCTTTGCTGGAAAGTGTTCACCAGCAGTAACTTTACAGCTTGGCAAGAAGAAAGATGTTACACACTCCCGGAAAAAGACAAAAGCAACCACCTATGTGGGGACTTGAAGAAAATGACATTTCACTAACAGGTCCAAAGGAACAGAAAACGTCTCTTCAGCTAAATCCTGCAAGCCCTCCCCCTAAACAAGTACTTCCCTTCAGAGGGAAGATTCCTCTTTTACCCAAAGTTACAGAGCATTTGCTAGAAATACTTATCCATTCAAAACAACTCCAAGAACAAAAATATTTCAGTTTTTAGTTGAAGTGCTCATTCATTATTAGCTGAAGACAACAAAAGAATGGCAGGCAGAAAAGTGTGTTCATTGTAGAATTGGTGAACTGTTTATGTAACAGGCGTGTTTCACCTTTTCCTTTAGTGGTGACACTTGGAAATGTTTTTCTGTTCTCAAACCAGCATGTGGTCAGTAACACAAGCTCGGCTGACATGTCCAATGCACAGAGGCCTTGCAATCTGCAAAAATGTGTTTAGAAAAGCAGTTGATGCACTAAGACAATGTATAAAATAAAGCTCTTTTACAGAAAGACTTTGCTTCTGTTGAACACTCACTTCAGACACACCTTAAATGATATTTAATAGCCAATTAAATAGGGTTATCATCAGCTGTCATACTTTTGGAAGGGGACTGTGCCAAAGTGCCATCAGGAAAAAAGCATTTGAAAGTCTGTGATTTTTACAAAGCAACCTTTGCCAAAATCTGCTAGACAGCATTCAATCCATTGACTAAAAATATTGTGGGACTTTAAAGCCACCTGATAATTGGAAATTCACACTATTACAATGTAGTATTTGACAGCACATGGATGACATGTCTGTCAAAACAACAACAAAAAAAATTAACACTTTAGAGTAAAACAAAAGCAAGTTCAAACCCTAACACACTAAGGAGTAGAAAAAAAAACCAGTGGCATGTGGAAAAGCAGCAGCAGGTAGGCTTTTAGTTACTCAGCTCAGAAACAAATTTTGAAATAGTGAGTTTCACTACCTAATAGGATAAGTAGCACAGTTACTGCACCAAATAAGCATCATAAATGACATCTCATGAGCTTAATTAATCTCTAATGTCAGTGCTAAAAAGCATCATCCTCAATATGCCCAAATCCAATGAGGCATTTTGAAAACATACAGATCAAAATGAACAACTATCAGAAGTAGCCTTGCAAAATGCTGGGGGTGGTGTGGTTTATATCTGTGTGCGCCTTCAGTCAATAGCTCCAGTGGCTAAAAAAAAAAAAAAAAAAAACAAAACCAAACACAACAAAAAACAAA
>WBMY01013288.1:62465-85898 GCA_013397315.1 Donacobius atricapilla
CAAGATCTTCTCATTTAAAAGAGGGAGAAAGAGGAAAAACCCAGTCTAACAACTTTTTTTTTTTTTTTAATTCCTTTTCACCAGTTCAACCACATCTCTACCCTATCCACATTCTTTATTGTTGCTACCACACGTTCTTTGCTTATGCTACACAGGCTATATCAGTTTCACTTTATTGTCCAAATTTAGGGTTCATCAGTATTAGCAAAGCATTAGCAGTAGTTGTCTACATGGCTTTTCAAGGACAACTGAATTTGACTAACATAGGCCACAGAACAGCACAAACCTCAACAGAAGATGTGGGAAAACAAGATGGAAAAACTGAAAATTACATCCTGTTTGACTCATTGCTTTATCATCAGGAAAAACTGCTTTTTTTCTTACCTGCTTGGTAGGGACTTAATCAAATTTGTATTTTTTAATTGGAAGTAGATAAAATCCTAAAAAGGAAAATGACAGCAATCACTGATGTAAACTTGGAAAGAAATTTTTGAAATATTAGAAAATTACTCCTTCCTGGAAAGAATGTGTCTGGATTTCCACAGCCATACTTATAGTTCAAAAAATCCAGCCCAGGATGTCTGAAACATATGCATCCTACAGTAAAAGGTACTTAGGTTATTCCAGCAACAGAAAACATTTAACTAATTGAGTAATTGAAGACTGCACTCAAACAGTTCAAATCTAGGCTATGCAAAAAGCACAAGCCAATGTAATTTTGAATCTGAACTAACCTTCCATCAGGAAATGTTAGACTTTGCCTAAAAGAGGAAACTACCACTCCCATTTCCATTACTAACTGTGGAATAAATAATTTTCTTTTGTTTAAAAAGGGGAGGGAAAAAAGAGCTCAATGCTGCACTTACGCCAGATGAAAAATGGCACTAGAAGTCACAAGAATGTAAGGGAAACCCTTTCTCCATGGCCACAATTCTATTCTTTCAATTGTATACTAAATGTTCACAATGACTAACATTCACAATGTTTTATTGCTTAATTTTTTAAAAAAAATGCTCATGATTACTGCAGGAGTCAGGTTGTTCACTGAACTGCTATTTTATCCATAATCAAAGCAGAGGTGAAAGTAGAAAAAACAGGCTTTTAAGTTTGAAAACAAAAGTCACTACATAGGACTTTTGGAAGGGCTCAGTTCATTTTGGNAGGACCAACTGCAGTAGAATCACAAATGAGGACAGGAATCCCAAAAATACTACTGTAATAACAATGAAAGTGTTTTAAGGAAAAGGTCAGAAAAGGTCAGTTGCATTACAAACCAGAATATCCTTGATAACACTGGCATACAGCCTAAACCCACACAAGTTGACATCCTGTATGAAATCAGGTTCTTGTGGTTCACAGTCTTTCTACACTGTTGCTAAGTTAGATCCTAATCCATTTCTCTCCATTGAATCCATTTCAACTATTATTCAATAAAATCAAATCAGTGTACAGTAGACATGGTAAGTGCATCCCATTGCCAAAACTGGCCACCAAGGCTTGCCATAGCATTATTCCTCCACACTGACATGCATCACCTTTCTCCAGACATCGGATAAAGAACAAATACGGTTCACATAAGAAAAACAGATTTCCAAAGGCTACAACAATTTTGAATGCAAGTTGCTCACATATCTGTTCGTATTTATAAAATGAAAATGTATGGTAGCTCAAAGGGGAAAAAAAAAAAGTATGTTCCCAGGCCATAACTCCTTAGCATTTCTGATTTCTGGGAGCTGCATGCACCACAAGGACTTGTAACAAGTCAGGGTAAGGTGTGTGCGGGTGGGGAAGCCCTACCTACATTCTAAGCAAACGTGAGCACATTCCAAGTACGTGGCTGCTCCTCAACTAATACAAGTAAGACTAGTATACAATTTTCTTTAAGAAAAAATTGAGAAGCCTACCACTTTCTCTAAAGTCACACACTACTTCTTCAATTAGCAAGGCATACCAATCTTCTTTTCAAAAGCCAGTAAGTTTTTTAGTAATATTTAACTCTCATCTGCGGCCCTCAGGAGTTCAGAAAGTTACGTTTATTCTGACTGTTAATCAAAGGTTCTAGATAGTACATCAGCATGTAACATGCATGCTGTTCAAGCCTTCATTAATATCCACAGGGTTGAACAATAAAATGCATCATAAGACTTTTTGTTTCCTAATTCACGCCTCAGACTCACAAAACCATAGAACTTTCTAGACATCAGAAATGTGGCAGTGAAGTTTGGAAAAAAAGGAGGATGGAGAACAAAAACAGAACTGAACAAACAACAAAGCAGAGCTTCCATGATAAACAATCTAAGAAAGGGGGACAAATTTATACAGCAGAATACAATTTAATTTGTCATTTATTAAGCAAGTTACTGCAATTCTGCATATCGTATTTCAGCCTAAAGACCAGGTTTTAGTAGTACCTAAACTATCCAATTGAATAACAAACAAACAAAAAAAGCATGTCTGGTAATATGTAACATTTCTAACTTTCACTGACAAGCCCAGGAACACCCTAGAAATACCTTTTGACAGAGAAAATGAAAAAATTACACCGCCACTAAAATGTATTTCATTTCTGTAGTACAATTCAGGAAGACACAAAAACAAAGTGACAGAAAGGATGGCAAGTATCGCGACCAGTAGGCCAAATAATAAGCTGCTTTCGTAACCTCTACATTTTCCTGGTGTGAATTTTTTCTTGGGGCTCAGCTAATGATAACCTACCTAGATTACAAGAGATAGTTTTTGTGATAAACTGCCAGGCAGTGTACTTGTGGAGGTGTGGTTAATGCCTCATTTTGTTAGCTTTGGTTGCCTACTAAAGTACTGAAGAGCAGGACTTGTGGATGAACATGAAACCCAAACCACAAGACCAAGAACACTGCTGAATAATTTTGTGACTTAATGTTGTGTGTTGATTTTACTCATCTCAAACCAGACACTGCTCTTGTAGGGATACTAAATGCCATTTTTGATGGAAGCCTCATGCCTACAGTGCCATCTTTTGTGATAATGAAAGGCTCTCGGTCTGTGTTCTTAACTTTTATCATAACCTACCCTAAATATAACTGTGATGGGGAAAAAAAAAAAGGAAAACCACTCCAAGTTCTTGAAAAACTATTTGGACATCTATTTGGACTGTGAAACAGATGCAAGTAAACACACTGTCAGAAAAGCTGAACGCAAATCGGGCCTCTAACATCAGTTGTTGATAACATTACTAAACAAAAGATTGTTTTCTAGCTTAGACTAAAGTAAGATTAAATTCAGTGAGGTATTGGATTATTACACAACACCACTGTCACCTAAGGTTGTATTGTAACAGTGCATTTAAATAGCAAGACACTGACAAGTTTACTTATGAATTAGTTTTCAGTGTTGCTCAATATACTTGGATTAAGAGACTTACTGCCATTTGAAGTAGCTCTGTGTCACAATAAGAGAGACAAAAATAGGATAGTTAAATTCAGTATCTAGCCTCTCTTACAGTGACAAAGAACCATAACCTGAAAACTTAGCTTAAGAGTGTCAGTATCCTGGTCTAAGCAAAATAAACTCAAATATTTCAAAAGTCAGGCCCCTTACATAAAAGCAGATAGACTTATCTTCTTCATACTTGAAATAATTCAAAAGAAATTTCAAGTATCTAGAAAGAATGCTCTCATCTTGTCCCCTGTAACAATACCCCCATCCCTTTCTGCAAATGTCCCCTGCTTTCTCTGAGCAGAGTAATTTGAAGGAAGGCAACTGGGTACTGTTTCAGAATTGTCCAGATTCTAAAATTATGATGCCCAAAACATGACCATCCATACCTTCTTCAGACAAACGGGAAAGAAAAGAACTATTTACTAGTACTGTGCTTCCAGAAAGACAGCTATGTTTTAGGTTATTTTATTTGTCAAGAAATGGTTAAAATAAATCATTCACTACTCTGTGTAGCAGGGACTACTATTCCCTACATCTGGCCTTTCCTGTTTACTTAGTCAAACAGGAGGCTTCCCCCTCTGATAAGGAGTGAGACTGGTATCATGAGCTACAAGCATTATCAGCAACTTCCTCAGAAATCTGTCCTTTCTCTCTGTGGTCTGAATCTCTGGATGAGTGCGCCATATGACCTACATGGTATCTCTTCCCCTCTTAAATTCTCCAAGCAAGTCTTAAAAGCCAAACTTAAGATTCACAGACCTGGATTGGTCCTAACAAGTAATGTGGGTATTTTGAGGTTAAATGGGGTCAGTTTCCTAACTAAATATTTAAACATTAGACAGACTTTCTAAAAATACCTTGAAAACATACAGCAATGTCAGCAATGAACCTGGAATATCCAACCTGTTGGCCTCTGCTTATTCAGCAAGAAAATCCTGTTTCTCAGAAAGAAAACTCCTAGTTCTCACCCCTCACAAGACAAGGCTCATAAGCTGTGCAACTGCTAGCTGAATCTTTCCATCTGTGTGACCTGCATTAATCACATCAAAAAGCACTCTTACATGCTCTAAAAGAGGGATGAGGGAATTAGCTGCTCACCTTTTCAGTGCCAATTCTCCTGTGTTTGCTTAGTTTTAGTTGATCTGCTTTTCCAGTTGCGCACACGAAAAGAAGCCGAAGACACAAAGACATCTACCATCCCTGATGAGGCACCTAAACCAATCACCATCTCATCCCTGCAAACATGCCCACTTGTCCCCCTGCCACAACAATTCCCCCATCTAAATACAAACAGCTAAGCATTTATGCTGATTTTGGCACAGTTAATTCTCCTAAGAAAACTGGGTTAGCATCGGTTATTATTTTGGATTTATACTGGAAACAGTGTTGATAACACAGGGATGTTTTAGCTGTTGCTAAGCAGTGCTCACACAGGGTCAAGGCCTTTTCTGCTCTTCACCCCACCCCACCAGCAAGGATGCTGAGGGACACAGGAGCAGCGAAGGGACAAAGCCAGGACAGCTGACCCCCACTGAGTATAAGGATATCCCATCCCACATTATGTGATGCTCAGCATATAAAGAGATGGGAAGAAGGAAGGAGGAACCATCTATAGAGTGACGGGGTTTGCCTGCCCAAGTCACAGTTACATGTGACTTAGTCTTCTTTCCCCAGAGATAGCTGAACATGTGCCTGCCCATGGGAAGTGGTGAATGAATTTCTTGTTTTGTTTTGCTTGTGTGTTTGTCTTTTGCTTTACCTAAACTGTCTGTGCCTCAATTCACAAGTTTTGTCACTTTCACTCTTCTGATTCTCTCCCCTATTCCACAGGGAGCAAGCGAGCTGGTAGCTGTGCCTGCGTGGGGCTTAGTTGCCAGCTCAGGCTAAACCATGACAGCATTACTCTTTATGAATTTACCTCCAAGAGCTCAGAAACGTTGCTCCGTTAAAAGCACATCCCAGCACATCCTGCTGGTTAGGGCTGCTGGAACACTACCCCTCCCCAGTCCCCTCTGGTCTCTCATGGACTATTGAGCTGAAATTAGCTATTCATTACATGTGAAGGAGCCTCACATAGAGCAGCACCCTGCTGCTAAAGACTGCTATTTTACATTGCAATTTTGCAACTATAGCATCTGCTACCTTACTAATACATATATTTAATGCCACTGCTTAATGTGCGGAATTACATGGTGTTCACTGCCTGTTTGTTCAGATACTACATGCTCGTAAGTAGCAGTATTCCATTTGAAAAACACTGTACTTTTTTTATTGGTCTTCTCCCTGGTGATCCTTTCTAACAGAGCCCCAAGCAAGCCACCCGTAGACTGCTCTGGACCAAAAATCCCCATGACTTGAGGTAAGACAAGCTTCTGGCCTGCACTCCTAATATAATTTAGTTTATTTCCTGGGGCTCACTCCCCAGGCTTTAGTTTTACATTGTTCTAATATGAAGCAAACTGGAAAGGGAAACGTATCTTGACGACTGGTCAGATATGTACTTGGTCAGATATGTACTCCACACTACTCTTGCCACTGGGATTACGGATACTCAGAGCAGTGGCCTTTGCAAGAGATTTTGTTCCTTCAGCTGTAAGACACTCGAAGTTATTAATCATTTTGTTCACAGAGCAAACTACCTCAGAGGAGGGGGGGAAAAAATCAAGGTTTTAAACTAGAGGGTTTAGGAGTCAAGTGTGTGACCAACATGTCAGGTGCTTCATGCCCTACAGGAAAAACTTCAATCTGCTCCTAGGCCAAACGTCATCGCAAGCCAATCTCATCAATCCTCCCCTACACCTAATTCAGGAAAAAGGTGATGATGAACATGGTTATTCCAGGTGGCAAAATGATTGTCACTCTAGTATAGAAGGCAGTGGCACTAGCATCTGTGGTTGCCAACTCAGATTTCAACTTGAATTACATACCTCAAAAGCGACCTAGGTACAGGAAATGAATCTACTCTGCATAACCTAAGTGATGTCCTCTAAGAAACCCTACTTTAAATCTGATTTTGAGGAAGTAATAATCTGCACTCTGTTGGAAGGCAAACATGAATTCAAAGCAAAGGAGATTCCATAATTCTGAGCTAAAGCAAGCTCAACTAATTGTTTAGGGTTATGCAGGTAGACATTTGCTCTAGAATTCATCTACAGACCATTTTGGTGTTAGAAAGACTTGGGAGATGTATCAACATTTAAGTGTACCCACATGATACTTTTAGGAACAAAATTCTAACCACTCCATTCTCCTTGTTCCAAACTACAAATAAATCTATAGATGAGTAAAGAATGGCAGAGACAGTCCTTACTGGCCAGGCAGAGCCTCAGTCTAGTCATGTCTTTTCTGCTATGAGCATGCAATAGTCAAATAACCTATTGTTTCAATGTGAAAGGATGGCCAAGGCTTTCCTAACTCTCCTTTATTTACGAAGTAGATAAGCTTCATTCCTAAGGACAAAAAGGACTCCAGTAGACTGGGCCTTTCTACTCATCCAGTACACACAAAGGCTGCTCTGATACGCAACTCAAACTCTGCCCTGAGAATTTTGTAGAACTAAGCATCACCCCAATTCTTGAGAGCATAAAGCTATCAGGAGGCTGACATAGGCTGCTGCCTGAGATGCACTGCAGATGAGAATAAGGACAGCAGAGAAGACTGTACCTGGAAAGAACTCCAGAAGGAACAACCAACATCTACTCCTTATACACATATGCTCACACGCAGGGTTTGCACTCAACCAGAACAGGAAAATCATCTACATTTTGGGACTACTTCAGACATTATACAAAGTAATAAGAATATTTTCATTTTGTATGTGTGTGCTGCTACTGGAATATACAAATTTTCTATTTCTAAAGCAGTATGCTATTCAAACAACCCATCAATACCTCACAAGATAGGCAATGGTTCTCCTATCAGTGAGGAAAGAGCATCACAGCTTGACATTTATAAAGCATATGAAGGTGAGCAGAATAATTTCTCAAATTATGCCAGATTCAGAATAAATAAAAACAACAAAATCTATTTCTTCCACCACAGGCATATTTAACAATGACAACCCCTATGCAGTCCACAAGAAGAGAAACAATCTGAATACCAAAATAATGAAGCAGAAACAAGATACTTCCAAAAAAGACTTATATATATATATATTGTTTTTTTAATTCATCTACATGAAATTCATAAAGCAGAAAAAATGGACCTGTTGTATTTTGGCATGGGAAATTTTCTATGATTTTAAAATATCCCTGTCAATGATAGAACTGGTTAGAAAACTAATTCATTTTCTTTTTAAGAGTAAGGATGTCACAGTGTGAACATTTTGTTTTGAAAGGTGATGTTTACTTTTTACACAAGAGGCCAATGCAAATTACAAACCTTCAAGACCATGAAAAACAAAACAACTGAAGAAATCACCTTTTAAATTTCTAGAAATATGCAGAACAAAAAAAAATAACTTGTCCAGTTGTCCAGGACATTAGGAGAACCTTTGTATCTTCCCTTCAGTCTGTCTTCCAAATAAATGAATAGTAGAAAAGCCACAAGCATTACTTCTGTTTTCAGGTGAGTTTCAGGGATTTTGTTTCTCATCTAGCTGTCCCTGCAACCTAATTGTTTTCCACATTTAGACAAGGAATTTTTATATGACATCATTTTCACAGTCAAACAAAGCATTTCTGAGGGCATTCAGAAGATCTATGGCTGTAACGAAATAGTGGTTTAATTAAGTACAGAAATTAACACTTTTAAACGCTCTACAATCTGAACAGGCTGAAACAAATACTATTATACTATACCACTTGTAGTTGTTCTTTCAGAGAAAATATTGAAATCAGCAGTACACTAACCTGAAAACAAAGTACTTCACCAATTTTTCCCTCGTGTAATTACTTTAAGCAAGTAAAAAAGCCTCAAGAAAGAGAGAACATTACTTTGAATTCAATTACTTTGAATTCAGAGCTCCAGTAAAAATATCTTTCTCGAAAAATCTTTCCTTCTTTCTGTATTTTAAAGGTAAAGAAGAAAAAGAAAATTACTGTAACATCACTAAGTACCTGTGCCTTCAGTGACATTGGGAAGCTTGTTTTGTTCTCTTTTCCTCAGAACTCAAAAGGCTTTGCTGGAAGGAAGCCTCTCATTCCAACATTTGGATGCTGTACACCACTAGTCTCTACCACTTCAAAGGGCAGAGAAAAAGCTTCTAACACACTAGAGGCAGTTTGCTAATGTTTGCAGCAACAGAGTATTATTTCTACTCATAATCCACAAAAATCATCTGCAGAGGGTGGAGTGGGCAGAGGGATATATTTTCTTCCTCTATCATGGATTGCACAGCACCCCATTGAGAAATGAGGGTGAGAAGGCTCGACAGCAGAGTGGGCTAAGCCACAGCCAGGCTGACAGCTACACTGAAGGGAATGCCTGTGCCCCTAGGCCCAGACAGACATTAGGCTGCAAGCTGCCAAAAAACTGCTGACTATTTGGTGCACTCTGATGAGCAGAAGTCTGTATGGAAATAGTTTGCAGGGTAGACTGACCCACCTCAGATGATGTCTAGGATGTCTAGCACAGCAGAAGGTGAACTAGGTAACAAAGAGAGGAAAAGAGCCCACACTGCCACTCATGTAGGAGAGAGCAGCACAACCTGTGAGTAATGTCTGCCCCAAAGAAGAGCAGTGCATGAGGTACAGGCAGTCTAGACAGGATGGAGGGAAGGGGATGTGCGGCTTGTTTGCTTTGACTGTTCCACAACACAGACTTTTCCCATATCAAAAGGAGGGGAAGGGAAAGAGACAGGCAGCCTTGCAGGAAGACCTATCCCACTTTCAAAAAAGACAGAAAGATGTCTGCCACCATTTGTTCATGATACTTGCTTCATGTGGTAGAAAAACTGATTTGCTACTTAATAACCCAAGGCTTGGATTTTTCCATACATGGGTCACCAAGAACTGAATCCAATTCATTATTTCCCAGTAGGTTTGACTGAGTCTAAGTTGATGCCAAGAACCTTCCAGTCTATAACTTACTTTTAGAAACAAGACAAAACCACTAAGCTGACTGCTTTATTGCATCATGGTAAACAATTACCCAACAGATTAAAAATACAAAATAACAGCAAGCTATCCTAAGCATCTATAACCTGCATGTCATCTTCTCCCAGTATCAGTTCTCCAGTCATACAACAGCTATCCACATCTACCAAGTCTCAACTTTTCAAGCAGGAAAACAGAACAGAGAAAGGATGAGGAAAGGACATACTAAAAAATCCAAATCTTCAAAAACCCAGAAATTATTTGCAACATAGTATTTAATAGTTGTTCAAAAAATGAGTAACTAGGCTTAGAATAGTTAAACTCATTTAGAGCCCAAGCACATTTGTTGAAGTCAATACAGTCTGACAGCAGTTTGGATCACCTATCAAAACGCATCAACTGCAAGTTTAATAAGCATTATTTGTATTCTACACAATAGTCTACAAGTTCTTTCAAGCCACTGCAGTGATAACACGTTTAAAGTCTTTCACTGTGTACTAAATCTAAGGTATCTAGCAAAACACAGCATATTCCAGTTGGATGCTTCCCAAACCATATCACTCAACTTTTTAAATATTACTGCCATCTGGCTACTAGGCTTTGTTTACCAAAACAGTAGCTGTGCAGATATTTCCACAGCAGCTGTAGTCAAAAAAGATAAAGTAATGCCATTTGGTAATTCACATTAAAAAATGGAAAACTCTAAAACTATTTTACCAAGCCAGTTACCATTGTACCCAGAAAAATTAAATATAGGTAGCTTTGTGTTCTGCTGTATTTTCCATTTCAGTGCTTTAATGTTCTTCACCAACTCATTTCCCACTGGCATTCTCAAAGTCCAGAAGTGACAGAGATGGAAGGACATGTGAAGAGCAAGTAGTATATCTTATTATTATCTGTAATTCCATTCTGGATAAGTACCAGTGCTACAGAAACACAAAACAGAACTGATATCACAGTAGTACCTCTGGTCATTCTTAGGGTACACAGCAAATCAGAGTCTTCTCAAAGAGACCCTAAAACCATGCTGAATGCTCCGATTTATTCCAGAGGCTCTCCCCAGTGTCCAGGCCACAGAAAACAAAAGAAGTATTTAAATTATGACTAATCTGAAACAATGCACAATGAAAGCTGGGGAAGTCCTGGGAGCAGTGGGAATATTTAAATCAGAAAAGAGCCTGCGGGTTGGTTTTTTTTTTTAGCTACAGTACACTATATTAATGAGGCCTGGAAGCCACAAACCCAAGGGTCTTTGTGAATGAGTTGTCAAGGCAGCACAAAACACACTCAAGGCCAAACAGGTGAAGAAGCATTTTCAACAGTTTACTTTGTGGATATCTTACAGGTGTATGGCAGAATTCAATCTTTAAATAAAGGCTGTGGCCTCAGAGACTAGATAAGCTTTGGCTGGATAAAAGCCAATGATAGTGTAGTTACAGCAAGGTTTTTTCCCAAGTTCTGCCATGCTTAAAGCATCACCTAAAGCTCCATCCATATACTTACTCCCTTCAGTACCCAAATAACCAAATATAAGAGAATCTAGCAGTTGCCTAAAGTATGCATAACTAGAACTGAAATAGTAGCACCAATTTAAAGCAAAAACACATGGGTTTGTGTGCAAGAAAATATTGTCTGACAGCAATTTGTCAACTGCAAACTTAATAAGCTATAGAATAATTAAGAGAAGTTGCTCATACATATGTTAATAAGTTATGTGGTGCTGTCTCAAAAGTTCCACCAGGAACTCTGTACAGTTTGGTACATGGACACACATTGCTCGTTGCAGTAACAGCTTGTTCCTACATCTGAATGAACAAAGCAGACTGATCAAGCACTTTACAGCCCAGAACAGCTCTGAAGGCCGATCTTGTAGAGTCTCTCTGCTCTCTTCACAGACAGCAGCATCATTTGATCTATAAACAGTTTACATGTTGATGTTTTAGAAAAAAATCAGTATTTTTGGAAGCAATACCTAGACTTTTACCTTTTTTCTCCTCTCTCTCAAATTGCAGGCACTGAGGTTATCTGAGAAGTGATATGGTCCAATCTGACTGAAACAAGTACAGCATCTGTACAAGTTTTAGCCTGATCTGACTTGAGTATTTTATAAAAGATTTCAGGCCATAAGTACAGACTCTTCTTGCTAGGGATCAAACCAAAAAGAGCTATGAACCACAAGCAACCAAAAACCCGGTATCACACAATTTTATGGCAAGATCACACAATATGCATGCAAATCAGTGAGTTAAATATCTTTGTGAATGGATTCCAAAGTGTCAGGGAAGTTATCATTAGGGATTATATATGAAGCATCTACTAGGCCAAAGAGAGAAAACAAGAAGGTATTTTCTTCTCATCTTACACGTAACAGCTTTCAGAAGGTCTTAAATTAAGGAACGACATGAACTTTCCTCAAATCCTTTCATAACATTTTTCATCCCTAAGATAAAATAACACCTAATGTAAAAGATTCAAACAATCAAATATTAATGAACAGTACCAATGTGATCCTGACATGTTTTGATGCTGCTCCCTTGACTGTTTGAAAATGGTAAGTGTTGCACTCTCACATCTGTCTGTGACTCTTACAGAAGGCTTGTGCTGTAGATAAACAAAGCCAATACAGGTTATACAGCTCTGCATGCCAAGTAAATCTCTGAACAGGTAAGTAATGGGAAAAAATAGTGAACAATTAAAGGACATATTTCGATGTCTGAAGCCAGAACAAATTCAGTAATTAGACACATGCTTTTTTTTTGGATGCAGATCACTGTTAGCAAAGGCAAAAAATATGGATAATCAAAAAGAGACAAGCTGTAAGAGCTGCGAAACCAGACTGCTACTTTAACTCTATTTACGTCATACAGAAAAAGCTTGTAGTGTGGTGTTTGCTTCAGAAACATGTCACTCTTCCAAGAGATTACTTTCAGTTGTTACAAACACAGCTGGCAGAGAAGACAGTTATTCAAGTACAAAATTTCATTTATCATCTTTTTGGATAGAGGCAGAAAAGAGGAAACATTACCTTATATAAAGACATCTTTTTTTTTTTTTTTTTTTTTGCCTTACATCTTCTACCTTGACTTTTTCTGTATTTCTTTCATCTGGTGAAACTGAAAATGACAGAGAATTGTCATTGATTCACTAAGCGGTTTTCCTGTTTGTACAGTATACACTTAATCACAGTTCCAGCCTCAATGAAATTCCTAGAAGTTAAGAAACCTTTATATTTAGTTTTTAATTCTGATCTCCAAGATATATAGTCAGTATATAGCAATCTAAACACTTAAATGAAAGGTTTCAAGAAATAGTGGTTGTTTTATTTTTCTTCTCCCCCCACTTTCTTCCTCTCTCCTTAGTTCTGAAACAAGAAGAAATCCCCTTTTAATCCTTCCCTCAGCTTCTGATACACACCTAACTGCTTGTGCAGTTCTAAGTAATACCAGCTGGGGCACCTGTGGATGAAAGCATTATTGACTTGCCCTGGGTTTCACAAGGTGAAATCCACAGGCAAATTTGCACAGGTTGTCTAGATTCCCTCACTATCTCTCCAACAATGCATACACATCTGAATTAAAATTTAGCAAGGGACAAAGTTTAATTTAATGTAGTTGAGAAGTGGGAGGCAGAATTGTTTTGGAATTCTCCATGAGAAGCAGCCTGCTGTATTAGAACAAAGCAGCTCATTTCTATAATTTCTTTGGGTGGGTTTAAAAGGTCATTTACGCCTCAAAGCATCAAATTAACATTTGAGGACATGACTTTTAAAAATGACTATTTGCTTCTCCTCTCTAAATTACATGGGCAAGAAGTAAAGGGGAAAGGGGAAATACACAGCCAGATCTTCAAAGAAAAAGGAGCCTTCTCCTCAGGCAAATTAGGCATTGACTTTACATCCGTAACAGTACATGGTGACTGTATCTTAGTTACACATCAGAAATTAGGCAGATAGTTCAAATGGTGTCTAATAAAACTAATTTTTAATAACTGAATAATTTTTGGCATATCATATACAAATTTCTTCCTCCTGTCCACAGAGACAAGCTCCAATACTCACAATGTGAAATCGCCGCCAGCAGGATAGCTTTTGAGCATGTTTTGCACTGATACAATACTGCTCATCTTGCTAGTCCTGATTTTAATAAACTACATCATAACTCATAACACAAATACAGTTATTTATATAGTAACTGTTGGGAGTTTCAAAAGAAATAAACAAATCCAGTGTGCTTTTAAACTAGATAACTAGAAGTATCTGGGACCAGGTTCTCTAACACTAGTCTTTCCACCTCTGAAAGCACCAGTGGTTTTCATCAACTCTTCAAAACTAGCATTGACTAAACTGTGAACTGCATTTGTATGAAAACCTTACAGGCTAAAAAGCCATTCACAAAGCCACAAATATTCTTCACAAAAAAAAAAAAATCACACCAAACTCAAATTATGCCCATTGGATACAGTTTAAGCAAAAGCTCATACGTCATTTGCTTTCTCCAGCTGTCCAAAAACCTATCTGGCTGTCTTGCATTCATGTCACCCTCCCAGCAGAAGGAAGCAGGACAACAACCTGCAGATAATGTTCCCTACCACATGGAGGTCTTACTAACTGGTAATTACTAGATGGTAATTCCCAAACAATTAGCAGCACCAATTCAAGTCCATCAGCTTGAACAGTAGTGCCTGACAGTCATTGCCAACGTAGTTGTACCAAAGAGGTGGGGAAACAAGAAGCTCGTGGTAGCACATACACAGTGTTTATATTGGCAATATCTCTCAGATACTTCCCTGCTCTGCAAAAAATACCACCCAGAATTCACTAGCAATTAGGTTTTAATGCTTCCTTCTATAGGTAATTTTTATTTAAGGAGAACAAGCCAACATTCACCATTCAGAATTGTCCAAATCTTACAGCCAAAAAAGAACCACCTGTTGAACTTCTTCAGACTCAGGAACAGCTCAAATACCCATTACCGAATATAATAATTCACTTCCAGCTAGACTAGGACTCAGAGAAACCTTGTGGTATCTTTAACAATGTTGCTTCACATAACAACCAGATAGTAAACACTCCGGGACAGAGTAACCGGTAAGGAGCAAAAGATAGATGCTGCTAGGCAATAGCTCATGTTAAAAAATGTAAATTGGTAATATAAAACACAGCTGTTCTGAAGGCAACAAAAAACTTCAGACAACAGATCCTTACAAAAGCAGATGAAGGCAAAATTTTCTTCATATTCCCACCTGTCAGTGTGAAGAGTATCTGCCATTGCCTTTTGCCAAAACAGGAAAAAAGAGCAGCAAAGAAGAAAACTCAGCCTGTATAAAGCTGCTTATAAAATGCTTTGTCACTTCTCTTCTGTGATTGTTTTTTGTGTTGTTTGTTGAAACATCCATGAAAAGAGAGAATTATCACAGTTACTCACAGAAGTTCTTCATAAACAGAAATTATTCTTTTTGTGCCATTATCAGCATAAAAAATAGATACTGTACTTCTACATTACTCTATTGGCAGCTAATAGAGTTTTAATAGATTCTTATTAAAAACACCATGTAATTCCAGACAGGCAGGATCAACTATATCAAAACCTGCAAGTATTCTTTATTTCAGTTAGCTTTACAATAACTTGTCAATTTTAAGGATCTGTGCAGCAACTGTCACTTCAAAGAGCGTGATTTCAACTAGCCTCAAGAGAAAGTTTCCAAAATGTCATGAAGCCAGCAGAAATCATGTCTGTACTCTTCCAGTCTGCTCCTAGAGATACAACAAATCCCAAAGCACTAGAGAAATGCAGATGCTGTTGTATCTCTATGCCCTATTACAGTACCTTTGTGACACAAGTACCACACTGTGTTACAAGAATTTGTCAGCTACCACCAAACAGCCCTGTGATATGCTTCAAGGCTAGAACAAAGTAATATTTCATGGTATAACCAAATTCACTCTAACTGAACAGGATCTGGCTTTTTCCGCCTTGGGCCTCCTACTAGCACAGGCCAGCCATAGCCAAATCACACCAACTGATGTCTTGCTTTGGTAGGCACACAAAAAATAAACCCAGCACAATGACCTGTGCCATTTACACGCTGAAGGTAACAAAATGCAGTTTATATTGTACAGAGTAAGGTAAAAGAGTGGAATATAGTCAAATCAAAATTCAAACTAAAAATATACAAGACTCACAGCAAGGTTTGAATCAAAATGACAAAAGTTCAAAGTTAATAAATTTTCTGTGGGCACTGAAAAGACATTTCAACAGAAGTTTGAGCAACTGTTCCTTTTACATATTTAGCCACAGGTCCCTGGGGATAGTTATTCTACTGTTACTCAAATAATTAGAGTTTTCTTTAATTTTTTGAGTGACAGTAAAATAACTATGTAAATAATTTATGATAGTCAAACCACTTACTTGCATAAAGTCTACACTGTGTGACAGAATTCTCTGAGCCACATGTTGCATTTTGTATAGGATTTCCAGAGACATCAACATTCAGTTTCTCCTTGTTGCTGCTCAGCTGAGACTCCTTCAACCCGCCCCCCCCGCAGAATGTCCTGGCACAGGGCATCAATAATTCTGTCCCACACAATGGCTCACATCCTGGTATAGGGACAGTATGGGATGCTGGGCAGACAGACTTGAAGAGAAAGCTGCCAAGCCTCTGAGGAAGGAGAAGTGGAAAAGGAAATGATACACAGCAAATGGGATGAGAAAGAAAAGATGCTTATTTGTCACCACTACTATATCCAAATCCCATCAAGGCAACCATCAAGAGAGATTTTCATTCTCCTAATACACCAAACCAGAAAGGAGAGAGAGGGTTCCACCAAATAACCAAAGAAAACATTCTGATATTTTAAAGCTAGAGGGGCATTTTCATCCCTACTCCATGAAAACTAAAAAACAGCTGCAGAACAAAAGGCAGTTATGTACTATGGCATGAGAAAAAAAGGGGAAGGGACAACGGTAGGAGACACTTGGAAAACTACCCATAATACTCAGGAAACTTTGTGTTGGGTGTTACTTTCTTACTAATCAAATAGGTGACTAACTTATTATTCCTAATTTATCTGCCAGATGTGAGAGTGTTCTACTGTCTGCTCTCTGGGTTCAGGAGTTCACTAGATGGGATGTCCCCAAAAACTGACAGAGTGTGGGAAAAGCATGGGAACAAGATGTGGTGTCTTAATCATAGCTCTTGCAAAAGTAGTTTCTGTAGAAGCTGTATGTGAAGTTACATTTTGGTTAATGCCTCTAGAAAGAAGAGATGCAAGAACATGCTGAGTTTCAAATTTTGTTAGGTATTAAAACTTAAGATAACGCAAATTCACCCAAGCACCCCTAGCCAAAATAACTGATACAGGAAAAAAATACAACATGGCATGTAATACACTGTCAGGGAAATAAGGATCCTGGGAAATCAGTCAGTACACACGTGGTACTTACAAGACATTGGATCTCTTTTGATTATTACTCTCTGCCCATTATCAGAGTGACACAATGCCTATGATTGCAAAGGGGTTGCTACTATACGGTTTTACGTTTTTTAGAAGCCTTTTGCCATTTTCTTCCTGCACATTTACACTGCCATTGTACTGAACTGGTAATACTGCTCCAGTATGGATGGAAAAAAACCTGTATAGGACAGGACCATCAGCCAGTAGAGCAGAAACGGAAAAATGTGCTGCTTGGGCACCAGGACTGCAGCACCGCTCTATAGTTCTGGGATTTAGTTGGTTGGTTTTATTTGTTTAATTGGTGTTTGTTTGTGGGGGGTGTTGTTTCTGTTTGNACACACGTACTGAACATAAAAACAGGATCTGAAGAGAAGTGAAACATCAAATATGAGGAACTTATATACTATAACACCAATGAAAACAAACAATACACAACAATATTGCCTCTGCCATGTTAATTCATAGATTTAATTTAAAAAAACTTACATAGGCATTCTAGCAAAATCTATCTCCATGCATTAAACCTCTGACAGTGAATTTCAGAAGTAAAATGTTAAGCTTTTTCTGGTGCCAATTTTTTTCAGAAACGCAGAATCACAACGAGTCTCTCAGGGCTCAAACTCCGTGTAGGCAATCCCTATTAAATAGCCTGCAATATTTAATTGCCTTGAAAGATCCAAACTCCTGTTTTATATGGTTTATGCTGCATTTAACTAGACTTAGTCATTTTATAGCTCAAGAGGAAATCCCAGATTGCACTCGCTGGAATGGGAAGTACACACTAGTCTGATTCACAGAGGCAACCCAGAGGCTCCCTCATAGTCACACTGTGTCACTACTGCCCTGATGCTCCAGACAGAACTTGAGGCACCACAGTGGTATGCACTGTCCAACAGCAGTCATAAAATTTAATAATAATCTGCAACAGACAAGACAGTGGAGAAAGCAACACACACAAAGTAGAGTGACTCACGCAGAGTCATGCAGCACCACAATGGTTCAGAAGAAATTTACTACTTTTGACTCCTAAAACACTAACCACTAGATGACGTATCAAATTTTAAAATATGTCTTCCCTACTAGTACTTCTGCTCTAGTACTTTTTGGCTCTAGTTAAGACTCAGTCCCAGTACCATTTGACCAAGAATTTAATGAACTAGACCTGCCTTGCACAAACAAGTTGCTCAATCAGGAACAGGCCTATACCAATGCCACAATACCTGCAATATCATTAACAAGACAGGAGGAATGGGACAAGAAAGAGAATTGGGCTTCTCCTGAAGTTTTTTTTTCCACCTCACTTCTCCTTCTCAGAACTGTGAGTTAAATAATTCCATCATTTATTTATACTTAAACTCTGAAGAGAGTCCTGCAATCTGTGTCTCTAATTTATATAAAGGCTGTGACAAGTGCACACTGACCAGAGACCCGTGATGAGAGGCACTGCCCCAGATGTTTGGCAGATTTGACAATGAAGACTACACAAACAGCAAGACGGGTTATAGGAGAGAAAGATAGACCCCAAAATTCTGAATTTAAAGAAACAAACAACAGAGCAGCTTCAAAAAAGCTGCCTGGACCAGCTAAGGTATCCTGGTATCCAGGCAGCCCAGAAGTTTCTGAAATCAGCAAGTCTCCCCAAATCCTTTCAATAACAGAAACATTTAGCCAATGTTCCACTTACCTATACTGCCAGTAAGGCTGATAGTAAAACATGCCTTTTGTCACTCTTGCACAAGCCTAGATATTGTCCAGGTATGATTTTTTTTGCATTTGTTTCATAATAATAATCCAAAAGCATAGATCCACCCTGAAATCTGATTACAGACCTGAAGAGTGTCCCAATCAAACACAAAACCTGAGTCATTTAATTCATTTTTAACTGGAAAGTTTAACATCTTGCCATCCTCAAAACACCTTCCTACATAAGCTCTCCCCTAAATTACGAAACAAGGGGCTGCGACGGCACCGCCGCGCTTTACCGCTGTAGTACTTCTCTCGCCCAGCGGACCGCAGAGGCAGCGCGACAGCGCCAGCGGCGCCTCCCGAANCGGCTGAACCGCCGGCCCGCGCTCGCGTCACGTCACGGCGGCGGCATTCCTCAACAGCGCCGCGGGCCCGCCCGCAGCCGGCGCGCACCCAGCCCTCCTCAGCTGTGCGAGGTAGGCGAGCGCTTGGCCGGCCGCCAGGCCGCTGAGCTCAGCACTCGGCAATGCACTTCCTTTCTACTTCTCCGCTTTGCATGACGCCGCGGCCCCGCCGCCCTTAACCCCCGCGGCCCCGGGGTCGCGGCCCCGCTCCGCGGGCACGCCAGGACAGGAACGGGGAGGGAGGCTGTCCCGCTCGGGGAAGCGCCGGCCCGGTGGCCCGTGACTGCGGGTTGCAAAGTGAGGGGCCAGGCCCGGCACCGCCCAGCAGATGCGAGCCGGGAAGGAACACTCACAGCCTTGATTTCCTCCGCTTCTGCCCAAGCCCGCATGCCGATAGCCCGGCACGACGCTGTATTTATAGCAGCTCTGGTTTTAATCACGTTCTCATATATGATATATACGAAGCTTGAAAGCGCCGCCGGTGGCGCAGGTGGATTCACACCAGCACAGAACGGGCAGAGCACCACTGGCGCTCTCTGCACCGGAGCTGAGCAAAGGGTGAAGTTGCAAAGATGCACCCAAGGTCACACGGAGGTGGCCGGAGAAAAGGCTCAGAATAAGCATGTCTAAAACCTGAGGTGTAAAGGAGGCTAAGAACGGCCGTGGTTATTACAGCCTGCTATATCTGCTGTGCAGGTGTCTTCCAATTACCTCCGCAATTCCAAAGAACATTAAGGAAGCTTTCTGAAAGTCACGACACTGTGGTTTTCACCTTCCATTCAAACAGCCCTGCTACTCTTGAGAGGACTACTGTTCCAGAGTTGTGAAGGCAGTATAGTAAATTCCTTCCCACCACTCCATCCGCACTGTTTTGGGACTCTCTGAAGATAACAACCTATTTTTAGACTTCTGGTCTGAGACTGTAGTTCCATTATATCCATGAACTACTGCTGCCCAAACTCACCCCCTACAAACAACCACACATCAGTTGTTTTGCAAGTAAGACCAAGTATAATGACAAGCATAAAAGAAAGTTTCACTATCCCTGAACCTCTTTTTCAAAAGACATTTTTAAAAGTGAAGTTAAACACAAGGGCTCAAGCTAGTTTAACACTGACAAGTGCAACTATCACCAACAGCATGCAATGATTCCCAAATAAAGAACTCAAAATGTACTGTCCGGTCATGTTCTCCCATTCCGATTCATATTCCGCTTGATCAATAAGCTCTGGTTATCAGAGAGCATGGAAAAATACTATTCTAGAAAATACGGAGGTTTTGCCCCCTTTTAGGTGAACATCTATCCAGTACACACTACTTTACCCAACAAGGGGCACTCCTTTCAATGCAGTCATCACCCTAAGAAATATCGTATGGAAATTCTTTCCTCTGACTGTCAGCATGACCTCAGTACCACAGCATTACAGATAGTGCATGCCTAAATCAACTAATCTGATAACAAAACTACAGTTTTAAATTTGGTTAGCAAATATATTGCTAGCAATGTACAACTATCACAAAAATTGTTTACAAAAGCAAGACACCTTTTCACATTATTTTCATCAGCTGTTTCCAGCTCTCCAGAGTCATTTACAACCTAGGTAATTGTACTCCTGTAACCATGTCAGATGTCCCTAGGAAAAAGAAAAAAAATCTATGTATTTCCTGAAGAAGAGCAAGTACAGCACTGGCAAGGACTCCTAAGCTTACAGTTAACTTTTTCAAAATTACAGACTGGATTTCCTAAAATGGATGTTCATATTCTTAATCAGAAAAAGACTTTCTGATTTTCAAAGTTCTCCACTTTAAGAAAAGGGAATAGGGAGATAACCATCTCATTCCTCGGATCAAGATTGCTCAGGGACAGTTTAAAGCAAAACAAAAAAGCTTTGACTTCTGTGCCACAGTACTTTCATGCTACATCTTAATTTGAAAGACTGTAGTATCAGCCTGAGCTCCTAGATTGAATGAGCAGGTAGGTGGGTGAAAAGAAAATACATCTCTTCCTCACACTCCCTCCATGCCAGGATGAGTTCTAAAGCATGATTTCAAGAAGAATCCTTTCCACAGGCTTCTGTAACCACCACTTTTCAGAAGTGTAGAAGCTCCAGCCATCAAAAGAGGATAAACTTTACAATGTTATTAGACTGCAACACATGACATACACAATTTTAAACAGGTGGCATGAAGAATTTCAAATGGAGGCGCTAACTACAACAACTAGAAGTATTTTATCTGAATGTGTAACTGACACCAGTGTCTAAATGTATGGAATACATCAGTTCAATCAATGCCTCCAAAGCACCAGGGCACTTATTTGAATAAAAAGTTCCCCACAGCCATTGTAACTGCCACAACATATCTATTTTAAGGAAGGATTTCATTAGCATATACAACAACACAAAACTCTGGCACACTAGGGGATGACTTAATACTTGCTGTTGGGGACATGAGTTTTAGGGTGTTTCGAGGATTACAAATTTGGTCTCTGTCTTAAACATAGGCTCTGTACTTCTTTTACATTTAATAGATAACTGTGCTGGACAGGATCTGTTGCTGTATCTGATCTGTTCTATCACTGCAGTATACAATTCACAGATTTATTGAGACATTTATCTTCCCCAAATCATCCTAACAATGCCAATTCCAAAAACTGACGAAAGTATTCCACTGGGTAACTGACAGCGGCATTGAAAGGACTTCCATCATTGAGCTTCTATCTTCCTAGTCTGAAGTTTTCGTTTGTGACACTTGCACAAACAACACCTCCTCATGAACTTCCCATTTTTTCTGTTACAATAATGCCCCTAAATCATCTTTGCTGATAAAATACAGCCTGAGACACTACAGAGTGTAAGAAAATTGAAGTAACTTTTTCTAGTAATTACTTTTTGATGTAGTAGTGTCAGACGTCATCCATTTAGGCTTAACTTTTCACCTTGTTTATAACATTTCCTCCTCATAGTGATTCCAGGTAGTGCTGTCATTGAAAACTATGTCCTTTGGGTGGTTTTTACCGTATCATCATTTCAATTACCTCAGTAGCCCTCAAAAAAGGTCATCAGCAGAGAAGCCAACCACATCATGTGCTCTTTCTGGCTGCTGTCTGGGATTTGAAAGCAGGAAAATGACTGATTCTAACAGCATTTATTATCACCAGGGTTACGATACTGAATTTTCATGACTAGCTTACCATTTGAAAAAGCTGAACATCTTGATATTAACATGGGCAGCTGTTACTATCTTCAGAAGTCTTCTTAAAATAATCACATTCCTAAATATAT
Source organism: Donacobius atricapilla (assembly GCA_013397315.1). Classification (NCBI taxonomy): domain Eukaryota; kingdom Metazoa; phylum Chordata; class Aves; order Passeriformes; family Mimidae; genus Donacobius; species Donacobius atricapilla. Next base: position 84,745 of record WBMY01013288.1, read on the forward strand.
CATGGTTTTCCACTTGCCATTTCTTAATTTAAAACAATAAACTTTACTTCTGTCTGCTTTTTACCCCTTGGATTGTTTTATGCCTCTATTTTTAGCTGTAGAGGACAGCTTGGAAACTCCAAATCCCTAAAGCATTACAGGAAGCAAGTAACTTTGAAATTTCAAAATTATCTTCTAAAGCTTTTTTCAATTAGTTTTTAAGCCTTTTGATTTCAGAAGGTGTTAATCATGATTTTTGAACACTTTAGTTGCCAGTTACACAATACTGTAATTATGTACCTATTTAAAAAGGTTTCTACTCTGAAAGAAATCAGGTGTTCATATCTTTGTTCTCATTCACTTTTTTTTTCTGCACCTTTCTGCATCATAATTTAAGAATAAACTTTTCAGAGCTAGGACTGATTGAGCTTACACAGGATATTGCACAAAGCAAACAAAATAATAAATGCTGTAGACTACAGCACTGGTGGGTAATGGCAGAGATGAATAGCAAATACTGGAGCAACAGTGTACTCAAGCACTGAAAAAACCCTTCAGTCATCTACTAACATCTCTACTATCAGCCAAAGATGATGACTGAAGTCTAAACAAATTATTAAGACAACAAATTATTCTTTTAATCTTATTCTTTTAAGAATGATTATAAAAAGCTTCTAATGGAAAAGGAAATCCAGAGAGAAAAAACCCAACACATGAACATGGAAGTGAAGCAAAAGGATAATTTAGCTTAAAGATCATATAAAAAAATTAAAATCTCTAAAATTCTCAATTTAGGAGCTTCATTCTCATCTCCAGAGAGAAATACTAAAGCAGCTCTTATAATCAATAAATAGCTTCTATTTCTATTGCCATTAAATATAAATCACTAGCCTTGCTAATATTTTTAAAGACAAACTCCAGTGCTAAATGGCACCCTTTTTAAAGCTGGCAACTCTGAGTCCTATTTAATAACAAAGTGAAGTCTTGTACTTCATTTTTGCAGACTAAGATGTGGTTTTCTCCTGTGAGCTCTGCACTTTCAAAACATCTCCTTCTTGATCATATCTACAAAACCAATTTTCATTCATAAGTGGTCTAAAAAAGGGAGTTTGAAAAAAATTTTAACTTGTTCCTTTCCTACCTTTACAGGTATCCTGCAATGAATAGTCCAGTAC
>WBMY01013288.1:86016-113210 GCA_013397315.1 Donacobius atricapilla
CAACGAATGGACCCAGCTAAAGAGGGGGAAAAAAACCCCACCCAAATTAAAAATAATTAAAAAAAAAAAAAAAATAAAAACCTCACCATGTTTCACTAGTTATATTACCTGATCCCCATCAGCATGCTAGGACACACACTGAGAAAACCCAAACCACTTCTGAATAAGTAAAGGAATAGCACAAAGACAGAAGAAAGCAGCTGAGAGCAACTACAACTTATATTGACATTGAGAAAAATGTAAGTGAAACCACAGTCTGAATCATAAAATACAGAGAGTCCCATAGTTCATGGTAAAGTGTACTTGCAAATATTTACCACATCTTAGCCATTTTAAAAGGTCATCACTAGTTGAAAATGTCGATTTCAAAGTAAAACTGGCTAAACTAAAAATGCAACAGCTTCCATGCAAAGACAGTAGGTGAAAACACACACCCCGCTAACATTCATTCTCTCCCTATTGCATTTCAAATAAAAAGGCCAGAACCTACATGTTTGTTAAATTACTCACCTGACAAGAAAACATCTCTTCCTGATCAGATTTTACTCTCTGGACTACCTTCAGCTAACAAGACACCACCATGTACACTTCCACAGACTACAGACATTCTGAATAAAACTGTACTCCTTGCAATTTCAAGTGAAAACCACCACTGCAATGCAACCTCTGCATTTATTAAGACATGGTTCAGGGTATATACTGGTAGCTATTCTCTTTCAGAACAGCTTTGTAAAACCTAAGAAGAGTTAAACCCATCTTCTTCAAACTCCAAGCCTCCACAAGAGACACAAACCCCTCTTATGCAACCTGATGGAGTTTCATGCTTTATCTTCTGTCCCTTACAAAAAGCTCCCCCATTTCAAACTAGAAACTTTGTTGTATTTTTCTGCCTGTAATATAGTGCTCATGATAACAAGAAATATCCTTGAGGAAACATCATCAGCTACTCAGAACTGTAACTCGTGCAACTGAAAGAGCATCATCATCACAAGGTTAAAAAAAAAAGCAGAAATACAGTGGCATTATATTATGCTCCAGAAGTACAGTCCTAAAATTGTGTATCGAACAACAGAAATCATTATGCAAAAAAGGAATTTCAGATACTTAAAATAAGCAGTTCATAAGCTACTGGAAAACTACTTGTTTAAAATATACTCTTCTGAGCAATTACCCCTTCTTAATGACAATTTAATGGTTCACAGAAAAATGGAAACATTCCTGCCTTGCACCAGCATAGAAAAGCCAGTTTTTGAAACAATGGTATTGCTGAGACAAAACATAAAATTAACAACCATTGATTCAAGTGTATTGAAACACTGAAGGGCAACTTTCATATGGCAAAATTAGGAGGCATTAGTGACTCAAAGCCCATCCAACAAATGCCAAAAATATGGATAACCTATTTACTATTCAAGAAAAGCCATCACTACAGAAAAGAAAGAGGCACTCGTAAAACCCAAAACTTGCAGAACATCACCACAGCAAAACCACCACCTACAGTGGTAATGTTCAGTTAATAACCAAGCATCGAATTCTATTTCCATTTACAGAATGCTGGGGTAGAGTGTAGGGAAGAAGGGTCATTACTATCGTGGCACACTAAAGGATTTTGTACCAAGTTAAGGATAGGATGTTAAAAACAGAAAGCTAATGACAACAGTCCCGAAGTCTCAGGGAGTTTGATCCAGACTGCCTTTATTAAGAGGCAGTCCCACTGAGAAAATGAGGGTGAAGTTCAAAGCCCACCCACCCTCTTAGTCACCACAAAATAGCAACTCTTGGGAAGCCTCTTGAAGTTTCCCAACAGACAAAACATCAAAAACTGGGCATACAAAATTGAGACCTAGAAACCAATCCATCCTTGTGTAAGTCACCTTCTCCAAAGATCTTTAGGGAAAAAAATAGTCCCCAGGCAGTGCCTGCTTCCTAAGAACAGTGAACTTCCTTGAAGAAAAGTATCCTACATTTTAATACAAAGGATTTAACAATAACGAAATACAAACCACATTTACACAGAATTTGCCACTTGCTGTTCCTAAACTACCATGTATCTCAAGGATTGCATCATGATCAAAATTCTCTCCTTGAAACTTTCACTACTGTTACGTCAGAGAATGCAATACTTTTTAGAAGTATTTTTCAAAGAGCAGCTTCTCAAATCTTATTATGAGGTGGTAGTGACCTCAAATTTTATCTAGTATCATACTTAAGTCAGTGTGTAAGGACATAAGTTATAAATTTGTGCAAGTATGTCTGTACAGAGTTTTTGTTTTGTTTTCATTTTTTTTTCCCACTAGTGACGAAATTAACAGTGAATAAAATTAATCTTGGCTGCTTCTATAGGACACGATCTCTGTCACTAGAGAACAGTATAATTGAGGCAATATTGGGGTGTTTTTAGCCAAAGCTATGCCAAAACTCCTACTGATAATCCAGTCTGTGTTTCATGTTCCAAGCCTTTTGATTAAAGGGACAAGTTTAGTAAGTACTGTAGAAGATGAAGACATCTATGGTTTACAGGTGAAACCAAAATATTTAACTAACTGCTGTGACAGATTTGGTTGCAGTGACAATGACAGATTTGGCTGCAGTAATATCTACTTCTGAGGGGGAAAATACTTCTCTAAGTTATTATATCCTCTCTCTCTAGGAGGATGTTGGCTACAACAAGGGTGTCACTTCCCTGTCACATGAAATTGTCTAGGTAGACTCTACTGACGTACAACAACCAGTTTCTCCTACTATCTCACTGCCTGACGCAGAATGAGAGAACTGGGAAAGAAATATGTCTTCATCATAGCTGCCTCATGAGACATGGTCTAATCTATAGACAAAATAACACCTTCTTAACGTAAAGACAATGAAGTAAGGACAGGGAATCTGCTCTGGCTGAACAGAAACAAAACTGCTCAACAAAGCCTGAACCTCACCAAGCTATACGTTGTCTCTAAAAATTTTAGGAAAAAGCATGAGGTTGGCCCATCCTGCCACTCTTACCTAGAGAAAATGATCTGAAGCAGGTACAACCAGGGCAGTAGACTGATTTGCCTGCTTACATCTTTTGATGATAACCCTTCTGTCACCTTGACAAAACAGATCTTTATACATAAACTGTATAAAGTACACAGAACTTCCAAAGACGACCTGAAACACCCCAGTATTGCCTCAATTATACTGTTCTGTAGTGACGAAGATTGTGTCCTATAGAAGCAGCCAAGATTAATTTTATTCACTGTTAATTTCGTCACTAGTGGGAAAAAAAAATGAAAACAAAACAAAAACTCTGTACAGACATACTTGCACAAATACCTCTGTCAAACCAAGTTTCTTAGACCTAAGCAACTTTGCCTTTTGGACTGAAAACATTCATTTGCCTCATTTGGTTGAGTATTTAAATTCAAACCCATTAACATGCTCTCCAATCCTTAAATTCCATTACTGCTTTATTTCAATATGGACTTGTAGAATTCCAAACTCTCCCGAATCAATTCTTACTAGAAAGAATCTAATTTTCTGTAGCTGCCTTGTACTCAGATAATCTCTTAACAATTTTGATGAATGGATTAAAGAAATTTTAAGGAACATGCAAGACAAAATTTTATATGGATGGAGATGGTGAAATATACACTTTGTTAAACATGTTCACAGCATGAAGGGAACATGAATGAACAAAGCTGACTTGCCACTAATGTAGCAAGTCCTCTGTTGTACTTGAGATACTTCCCTGCATCTGGCATCATACTAAGCATTTTTATGTAGTCTCACATCTTCAATGATTCATTACACAATAAATGAACTTATCTTTAAATACCATGAATTCTTTGTATTACATTTGAAATCAAAACAGCATCTATTCGTATTTCTGCAGTGTGTTTTAAGCAAAGCACTTAAGAGTCGTCCATGCCATCACAAGTATGACCTTTTCCTTAACGCTTATCTCCGCCTGCTCAATATGTCTTCTACAGCATGTAGGAAGACTACAGCTTTACAGAATCCAAGTCAGTTCAGGTCCGCCTAAATGAATAGACCCAGCAAGTAGCAAGTATTTGACAAGTAGGTTGTGGCTATGATTTCATCCTTACACATCCAGAGGTAATGGCATAACATGCTTGAGGCTTTCCACTGAATATTCAAAGACTTCTTCATTGTTGGGGCAGGGAGTAGAAAATAAAGCCTAAGTTCCCCTAAAGGAAGACCACTTTAAAACAAGAGGATTTGCTTACATCAGAATTCTGAGACAGGGGAAACCACATAAACTGGAGTTATAAGTCCTTTGCTTACTTATTTCCGGAAGTTGTTCTACCTTCCTTCTTCTCATTTTATTTAGGAGGAATTACCTGCAAACATCTGTAGTGCTCTATAATTACTGCACTTCCAATTTTCTTCTGAGAGCATGGACTAAAACTTTGACTGCAAGTTGGTATCTGAATCTGTTTTATTCCTACTTTCTGGACTTCCAACCATACGTTTCTGAAACACAACATGAATTGCTTAAGCATAATAAAAAAACAGAAAGAACAAAGCTGTTTACTATAAGAACCACAGAAACAATAGCACACCCTAAACCTGAACTTTAGGAAACAAGCATTTTATTTTTTTTCTAAACTCTATTGCACTATTTATCTTCTGCAAACATAAGTGACTTCTCAAACAGCAGGAAGGAAGAGCAGATGGGAGCACAGATCTGCTGCTCCATTTGAAAACAAGCTTCTAGGCTGAACTGCAAACTGAAAACCCAAGTTTTCATTATAAAAGCGGGGGGAAAGTTGTCAGTACACAGTTGGTATTTAGTTCTCCCTTCACCTGAATGAAGTTGCTTATGCTGCAAGTCGTGCTGTACACAGAAGTCACACAGACTAAAAACAGAGTGCCTCTGGGCCACTTTCAAGAAAAGATTTGCTGTTAAGGAAGGAACCCAAATAATTTCACTTTTCATATGTTATTTTGCAGCTATTTTTCTTGATTGTCAACTTTCTCTAATTGTGATAAACTACACTGGTAAAAAATAATTCTTATTATGGGCAAATAATCATTGACTTGCAAACTGCTTTACTTACATTCTCTTTTCTACCCTGACACATTTTTCAGCATTTGGCCAGAAAGTAGCCACTCATATATTTTGCAGCTGCAATTTTTGAGTTTAGGTAATACATAGTTGTAGGAGATTGTTTGTAACATTTATTTACATTCTGAAATAGTCAGAGCTATCTTGACATTTGTTGGTGAAAGCGAGATGAGGAGAGGAAAGAAAGGGCAAGGAACAGATCCTGACAGAGAGCTTTCTCCACCTACACCACTGTTTCCATTTCAGCTGAGGCCAGTAATGGAACCAGAAGGTAAATCACTATAGAGCTTTCCTCTTGTTCTATTAAAAGCACATAATAAAAAGCAAAGCAAGATTTTTCATTACATAGAGAAGATATAAATAGCCAAAATTTCTCCAACAGATAGCCTCAATTCCTCTTTACCAACTCTTTGCTCTATTCAAGATAATCTGAAAACCAGAGAGGTGCAGAAGAGAGGCAATCCAGGCAAAGCTTACATGAGTACCCTCATGCCTCAAGACTCTCTTATCTGTGTGAACTAAAGCAACCACTTTCTAGTAAGCAGAAATCCAAGCAAATCATAGAAACTGCTATAGCTGCTGGCAAGAAATCATTATGCTAACAGAGAATAAAAAATTCATTAATTAATTTGTAGCTCATCACAAATAAAAGCAGCACCAAATTCTGATCTCCATCTACTAAGATAATAGTGTTAATGCTGGTGTTAAAAAATCAAGCTTGAAAACTAACTCCTGTTAAGGAATTGCACCAGTTACACAGTCGGGGTAAATGCTGAGTTGTGATTGCTTTGTAAGTGTTTTTATTTCACTTTTGTTTGGGTTTAAGGGTAGTCTGAAACCAGGATCAGCTTAAATGCTCTCTCTTTATTGTTATTTGAAGGAAAGGCAGCTAGTGCTACCTGGTACCCTGGGCTGCAAGAAAAGGAGTGTTGCCAGCTGGTCAAGGAATATGATCCTTCCTCTATGCTTGGCACCACTGAGGCCACACCTGAAGTGCTGTGTCCAGGGCTGGGCTCGCCATTACAAGACAGGCATGGACCTACTCAAGTCAGTCCAGCACAGAGCCACAAAGGTGATAAGGGAGCTGAAGCGCCTCACACAGAAAAAAAAAAGGCTAGGACTGCTTGATCTGGTCAGCCTGGAGAAGAAAAGGCTCAGAGGTGTCTCATTGATTTGTACAAACACCTAAATGGAGAGCATAAAGAAAACTAAGACACTCTTGCCCTTGGTGCTCAGCGGCAAGATAAAGTAAAATAGGAAGTTTCTCCTGAGCAGAAGGAAACACTTTTTACTGTCATAGTGACTTCCTTACTAGTCTGCCATGCCATGTTTTTAAACTAGACAGAAATCTTGAGAAGGAGTCAGATAAAATTACTTACTTCTTAAGACCTTGCATTTATTGCCCTAACAGTTTCATAAGCATGCTAGTCAAATATTCTTCAGCCTTGCCTGAGAGTTCAAAATCCCAGAAACAGAACTATCTTTCTTCGTGGATTAACTCCACCAAAAAAAAAAAAAAAATAGACTGAAGAGTTTCAATTCTCACGTAGTCACTTAAAAAAGAGAGGAAAAAAGACCAAAAAAACCAAACAAAAACACACACACACAAAATCACACCAAAACACAACCCAAGGAGACAACAGGATTAAGCTCTACTGATAATGGTCCAAAAATTCTAAGGCTGAAATTCAACTGCCAGCAACCACAATGACAAGTGGTTAATGACAATATTGAAAAGTTCAAAAGAAAAGGGGTAGTGTTTTTGTTTAGTATCTTATTCTTCATGGAACAGTAATTTTTCTTTTAATTTCTTAAAAGAAACCAGTGAGGACCTGTTTTTGTTGTGTTTTCTAAAAGACATTTTAGTGCCAACAAATACAAACACGCACAAAGTTATTAGCTGCGTAACCGCTGCTGTGTATACACTTGTGCACAAACTTAGGTACAAAATACTCTACAAATCTGACCTCATCCATTTTAAAAATTAGATTAAAATTTTGCAAGCACTTAATAATCTTTCAGTATGTTCCATATTAGTAGCATATGCCTTACAGCATATGGAATTCTTGCAAACTCAATTTAAGACTCATCAACACTGCAAGATTTCATGTTCTTCAACTGCAGATGCAGCCAAAGCTAGGCTAGTAGCAGAAATGTCCAGTGATGTACTACACAGACACAGTATAGGTCAACCAAGCCCTAATCTTTCTACAGACACAATCAAATTGCAAAAGCAAACTACAGCTTTTAGTAAGCCTTACTGCATACAGATATTCACTGAATGAACCACATTTAAAGATGAGGGGATTCCCCCTTTTATACAAAGTTTCAACAGCAACCATAATAAATGCAGTAAGAAAAAGAACTGACATAAGCATCAAACTAAAAAGGAACCCAGTGAAGCTTTCAAATTACACAAGTTACAAAAAACTGTAACAGTGAGAGTCAGGGACAAGAAACTTCATCCCATCATTAATCTGCAGCAGATGAATAACACAGTACAAACCAATAATCTGGAGAGATGGCCAGAAAAGCAGGAAAGGGAACATCATGATACCAATACTTAGCCAAGGAGAGTCCAAATTGATCCCTGAGTTCCAGAAATGCTGCTCTACATAAACCAAAAAGTGCCTTAAATAGCTGACATATTTTGCCACAAGCAAGATCTAAAAAAAAGAAACAAAAGAGTGTTACATCTACAATTAGGCATAGGTGATTTTGACTTAGTGGGGTGATCAGCGATTGCCACCCATTATTTTCCAGTGTCAAAAGTCAGCTTGGCTTTCTCACTAACACAGAACATTTTGAATAGTATAAATCCCTGTATCACTTAGTGTTGAGCCTGCTGTGCTCTGATAACCCAGTACATATCAGTGAACTGTTCTAAACAGTTTTCAAAAATGCATTACTATGCCCTTTCAGAATCCTAAATTCTTACAACCTTTTGCTCCTTACAGACAATATAGTTGAATAATCGCAAAGTAAAGTGATTCAAGAACAGTGTAAGAAGCTTAGAAAGTGGTGGGTATAATCACTTTTAAATTGCTTTCTAACTTCAGTGAACACACTTGTCCTCTGTAAAAAAGCAACCTCAACAGTCAGGTTTGCTGTAACAAAGCTCAGTGTCTTCTATACGCAAAACAGAACTGAGAACCGTAACATTTTTAAGACTTCGTGACTGGAACAGAATGGAACAAGATAAAAAATGTAATTTAATTAATACAGTATAATAACTTATTCTAACTAGTGAATTTGAATTGTTTTTGTTTTAATATTAAGTATCAGTTATTTTGTTTGAGATTACAACTCAGCGAAGTTTAAACCTTTTTTCTGAAGGAAGACCCTCAATGCATTCAATAGCACATATTTTAGAAGTGGTAGTATTGCACGTTAGAAATGCTCTTCAAATTAAAGAAGAAACTAGTTTCTGTTATTTTTCAGACTGGTAGACTCATAACAGTTTATAAACCAAAGTACAAAAAGAACTGTTTGCCAGTCATGAAGGTTGTGATAGAAACGTCTTCATTTTTTTCTTCAAGGAAAAGCAATTTACTTCCAGTAAATGAACAAGCTGAAAGTACAACACAACCTTGGTCCATCTACGGAAGACACCACTTTTGATACATCATTTGTCCTGTACAGCGCAATTGGGCAGCCTTCTTGTTATCATGCTGTTGCATTCAAATTCCTTTTCTTTGTGCATGGAGAACCTGATTTGATTTAGTGGCAGCTACCTTTCAAAGCAGGAGCATTTCTCCCTAAGAAAGCTCTCTCCAAACACTGTTGCCAAGTTAAAGGGTGAAAAGGCAGAATAAACAAAACACCAGAGCTAAAGTAGTCACACACAGCTAGACCAAGACATTGTGGTAATGGTTTAGGCACACAGAAAAATTAAGGAGGAGGCAAGTTGCCTTCCTGTAAGGTTATCTAAGTAATAATATATATGCAAAATAAGTGGCATCATGTGTATGGAAGGAGATTACAAAAGCAAGAACATCAGATTCCAGTTTACAAACATCAGGAGTTGCTCATTTTGAACGAGTATTTCCATAACACTCCCACATAATGCTGAATTCAGGGAAATCCAAGAGCTCTAGGACCAACAGGGTTTATTTATTTAATCTAGTTTAATCCCAGCGACTCTGCTGTTCCTCACCACAAGACAAATCACACCACGTGTGCAAGCATGTCCATTCCTCCTTTTTAACGATTATTCTCTGCACAATAAAGCTTTTTATACAACCCAAAAAGCAGCATACAAAAGCATACAGTTTTATTTGCTAAATATTAAAATCCTTAAAGACAGTAAAACAAAAATAAATCCTTGCACTTCAGTAACACCACAACTGGGGGAATTAAGTTTCCAGATATGTTTCCGATCTGCACTTACGCTGGCAGCTGCCCTTACATTTGTGTTCTGGGAGTGGGGGGAAGGTCTTTCCCACTCTGACAAAGGTCTTTGTTCTACCCAGAAGCCAGCTCACCTTACCTCTGAAAGCTAGAATTTTTGTCAGCTGTTCATACAATAAACAGCTGTGGATGTATGAAAAACCTATTACTACTGACAAAAAACAAAAGCTGGCAAATAGTTTCTGTATTTACAATTCACAAGTCTCCAATATCACATAACCATTTCAATATATTCTGGAAGATCTTTTTCCCTTTCTTCTCACACCTAATCTTACAAGCCTTCAAAATTAGCCTGTGTAGACAGCACAGTAAATGTAATTAACTTCAGAATGCCAAATTAAAGTGAGCCTCCCTGCTAACTGCTAATACGAAATGAGAAGAGCAGCACAGTCATCATCACCACATAGGGTTAATGAAGGTTTTCCTAGAGGTCTTGCTCCTGCTTTAAGTGGACTAGGCGAACTGATACACATCTAGCAGGGTAGATGTATATCAACTCTGAACATTACCAAGAGAAGAAATAAGTTATTCTACTTTTCAGGCATGCTCAAGAGCTTAGTAACTTCAATTGAACTTGTTAAAAGTTACAGATTCCATTCACCTGCTATGTTTTCTCTCTCTTGAATAACCTCCCAATTAGAGTACAATTCCCAGTGTGATGTATCATTTCAGGTATAAATTCAAATGATGACCAAGATACAGCACACATACTTTATTCACTCTTCTGAGGAAACACATTTTTTGCTCAGTGACCCGGCTGAATGAAGCTACTTCAGTCTTCAGCAGAGAAGACTCCTTTTCATTCAGTTCACTCTCTCTGTATGAATCAAATTAAAATAGGCTTATTAAAGATGTGTCAAATTGTATTCATAATAACCAGAATGCAGAGAGATAAAAAAGCTTGCAATAATCAGGAATACATTTCAAGATTTTAGCAATTAAAAATTGAAGGATTTCAAAATATTCACAACCACTGCATCTCTGGAGATCAATGTCACAAACAGACAGCTTAAATTGCAGCTGTCTTTTCATAATAAACTGCTTTGAGTCTGGATTTATCTTTGTCTTTCCATCTCTTCATTACTACATGGGAGGGGAAGAAAGAAATTAACTGAAATTATAATGAAGCTCAGTAAGAAACACAGTATGAACCTGTATATTCACCATAATTCATAATTCAATATATATTTTTCCTTCACTGAAGGATTCCAATATTTGTAAAACTGACTCTCTGCTTTTAATGTCTCAATTTACTAAGTGTTCAGAACAGTCTAAGTCAGGAACAGACCCTCCAATCTAAAAGCCAGTTTCATACATGTGATTTGAATGACTATATTCTGAGGCCTCCCAACAGCAAAGGTTTCCATGATTATACACAAAACATCTTCTATTTTCTTTATTACCTGGTGCTGCGCTGTTCTTGGGAAGATAATACTAAAGGACCCCTTCCAGACTAATTAATATTGTGCCTGTTGTTTCTGCCCAAGTACGGCAAGCTAGAACAGATCCAGTACTTGCATCCTGACTCTGTGACAGATCATCAAATCACTGTGCACACTAACTTTTTCTGGGATGCATTTCGCAGAAATTGCATGCTAAAAGTAATTTCCTGAGTCTCAGCTCCTAGTTTGCACACAATTTTGTCTTTAAACAAATATATTAATACATTTAGGGAGACTACTAGATGAAATACATCTACTATCTGCACAGTATATCCAGCAGAAACTTTAGCCTGAATTCAAAGAGCACCTAAGAGGACAAAACTACACAAACAATTTTAGAAATGGCAATAATCTGAAACCAGTAGGAGGCCCTCTTCATATGTTCAACTTTAAAATCCAAACTTAAACTTCTCTACTCGGTCAAACAACTATGCATAACTTCACACCCACTGCAGCAACAGAAGAAACTATGCACAAGCACACCTGGTGGCACATTCATTATTCCATGGAAATTGCCCTGTGCATAGTCTCCCAATAGGACTTTAGCCCTTGGTGGAAAGTGGTCAGGTGTCTTTCAGGAAGGTGAAAGATAAAGGTCGGAAGAGACAAAATTACAGTAAGCAGCTGAAACACAGCAGCTTCTGGCCATGCACCCACAGGCAGCATTCTCATCTACAGTTGGTGTGAGGGTATTTACATAATGCTTCTGGAGGGCTTTGGCAAGGATGGCAAGTCTAAGTCAAGATTCCTGAGCCAGTTCCACAAAATTCTGAACTTGTGAACAAATCTGTATGCAGAGACCTAAGTGTATGGTAGTTAGTGGTAGACTCTTTTTCATTCAACCCAAGAGGCATGATGAGAACATCCACTCGTGCCTGTTCCATCAAGAAACATTAATCCAAGTAAGTTTTACATGTAGCAGCGTTACAGAGACTCACTCAACTGCAGCACATAAAAATTGCAGGGTTTTAACCCTATTCTGAGTTTCCAGTAAAACAAATGCAAAAAAGTTTTCCCCAGATTGAAGATAAACCACACTCAATTATGAGTAAAATGAACAAAATGCCTTTTCTAGAATTACATGAATTACAATCTTGGATTTGTGCAAATATAGAAATTAAAGTACAGGAAATAACTTCAGAATTTCATTAAGATAAAGGATGTCTACAGGCTCTGCTTCTCTCCTCTTCCCTCACCCAGGTCCGATCCTTCCTGGGATTGTGCTGAATATAACTGACACAAGTTTCAAAATTGAACACTTCTGTTGTATTAGAGTGTGTTTAAAGAACCTGCTGCATTACTCATGGGGATTGTTCTTTTTCCTATTTGTTAAGTTTTATGTGAGCAACAGCACTATGTATAGCTCAAAACACTATTCTCAACAGCCAATTTCCCCCAATTGTACTTATCTTCAAAACAGCAAAGCAGAAGTAGGAATAGATGTGGAGGAATCAAAACCAAGACAACTATGAAATCATAATAATTGGTACAAAAACTAAAAGACTGATACACCTGAGTGCTTGCCATTCTCGTAAGAAGGCAAGAGTTCAAACTGGTACTTCTTTAACAAACCTGGCTTGCAGAAATCATAGTTTCCGAAGTATCACATTAAACATCTCTGATGAGCCTAAAACAAGATGACAGAAAGCAGACATCTGATTTTATACCATTAGCAGTGGAGCTATAGAGCAGGAAAGATACCAGACTAGAAAAGTTCACTTTCCTCAAATAAGAAATGTTTAGCTAAGGAGCCTAGACAAACATGTACAGTAAACACCACCTGCAGAGGTTTGGAAGGATCAAGACACTTTAGTTAGGGTTGGAGGTCATGCAGGCTGCCCTCTACCAGGAGACAACCCAGAGAGGTAAAGAACACTGCCTAAGCTTTGCACAACTTAAGAACCCCGCGTCTTGTTCATGAATGCCTGTAACAGTCTGACAGCCACAACTGTCTAGTCAGAACTGTAGGAAGCCTCTAGGAAGTGAGCAAACCAGATGAATACTTCCTCACTGAAGCAGGCTACTGTTAAAAGTAAGCCAGTAATAAGCTCTGATCTCCCACTGTGCAAGCAGTTGAGAAAGCCAAAGCACCCTCTCCCAGACAGGCAAATCCCACAAAAATTCTCTTTATAGTAAAGGAAGCCATTTCTGCCCTAAAAATGGCCTCATCTGCACTGTGAAGTGCACAACAAGGTTCTCATGCACTTCTTCCCTCCACCAGTTACGAGCAAACAAAGCTCTGCATTAGTTAGTTCCATCTGAAATAGATCACACATTGACTTTGAGTCCTGAAAACTCAAACATCACTTCAGTAAACACACCTCACTTACCAAAGCAACTGTCATTTAGCCTCCACACTACAGAAGTTTATACAAAAGCACCATTCTGCTCTATTACTGTTCTGCTTGGGGAAGCAGTAATGATACTGGAACGCCACAAAGCTATTTCAGACTCAGTAAATCCATATCAAAAATACTTATTTTACAAGCAGTAAGGCTTTTTTCTCACCTACAAGCCAGCCCTATAAACTCAGCTTGAAATCTCCACTGTACTCCATCAGTTCTTTCTCAAGTACTACTACCAGTAAAAAAAGACCATGCCAGACACTGAAGTCTCTCCTACACTACCACAACCCTGCAACCTCCAGTGACTCTTTAGTGGCAACAGATCAAAGTTCAAGAAGCAATGAAGAGACTTCTCATTCTTAGTTACGTTGGCTCAGCAGGTCTCATCACACAAAAAACTGTGAACACTTACTTTAGCAACACCTATGATGAAAATAAACACAAACCACACAATTTGGACACCAAACAACAGCATAATAAGGAGAAAAATTACTTTGACAGTCTATGTTCTAAGTACGCTGAAGTTCAGCACTGCCCCAAAAGAAAAAGAAATGTATGAACTTTGAAGGCAAAAAGTACCTTTTGCAACAGCTATGCAAACATAAACCGATATGAATTTGCACAGTTGGACTAAATGGTTAGGTATTTCCTTCCCCTTTCCTGTAGTCTTAAAGTAAACATTTGTCTGGCTTTCTTTTAACCACTGATGGAGTGTGGGAGGGGTACTCATCACTTAGCCAAAAAAAAAAACCCCACTGTGGATAAAGTGATATGGAAAATGGCTCACTTATATATGCCTAACACAGAACCTGAGCTCAGGAAAGCCCTGTCCTGATGGCTCTGAAAAAAAAGGTGGTTGCCTTTTACCACAGGTGAACTCCCAAGCAGAGGAGATATTTCCAGCTATTCCCAGGTAGCAGCTAGGGCTTCATGTCCACTTTCGGCCAGCCCAAGGGCGACTGACACAGAAAGGAGCCCTGCCCTTCTCAGTGCCCCCTCGCGCAATCTTCTCTGCCTTGCATCAAGAGTAGCACTTTCTTGGCAAATCAACCAGGTAAAACTCACCAAGCGAGATCTGAATTTGTAAGCAGGCCAGCCGTCTGGCTCACCATGCAGCTCCACAAGCCCTAACGCAAGCTGAAAGCCTGAGAACTGCAGTGTTCCTTTGACAGCAGCCTGCATTTAAGCCAGCCCAAAGCAATCATGTAACTTCAGGGTGAATAACACAGTGGTCATCACAGTAGGTGAAGTTCGCAAATGGCAATCACAGAAAGCTTTTTCAAAATACAAGTTTATAAGCACAGCAATGTGCATTTTCTGTTCTAAAAGTTACACAGTGAGGCACAGAGAAGTAAATGAGTCATGGCTCAGCAAATGAGTCAGTTCTTTCATTTACCATATTCATGACAAGTGTTTCACCATGGAAAACAATTATTTTGATAGCCTGTTTTGTAGTCTGTCCTTGGAGGAGTTCACTGAGTGACACAAGATAGCAAGCCTCCTGGAAGAGGCTCTTGGAGAATTCCCATGTTCACAGCCACACTGCGTTTCCGTATCAGCAGCTTTCCTTAGGGCAGCAGGCTTGGTCAACCAGGATTGTGTCCCCTCCCTAAGAAAAGGAGTAATTGGAAATGTAGCTACAATTTGGCAGCGTTTAAGGCCTTTGTCACTTATAACCTTTGTCAGACAACCTAAGGTTACCAGCCTTAAGAGGAAGACAGACATCAGGCCTGTAGTTGCACTTGAAATCCTTATTTACAAATATCAGAAAATGCGGATTAGAGCCCTTGTTCAGCACACCATATTTTCAAAGGTTTCGCAGGCTGGTGCAAGAGTCTCCAAAGAGTTGACAGGCAGCGCCTCAAGTCAGTGGAGGCAGCACTGCAGTGTTGCTGCACCACATCAGGGCCTGTGAGCTGCCACCACCACACTCGACACCGCTGTTAGACACCTACAGTACATACTGCCCACAAACACTGCAAGAGCCCCCTGCTTGCAAATGCATCCATTCCTGACAGAAAGCAGCTGACCAAAGTTACTTTTACCTGTGGAAGAGGAGCTGGTCAATGCAGAGGGTATGATGTGAGGGCACTGTGCTCTGCAGAGGATAAGCCCAAAGGTCCCTTCAGCCTGCACTGAACATGCTGCTGCTGACTCACACTATTTGTACCCAGCTACTAGTGGAAGATTGAATTGCAGGCTCCTTCTGCAACAGTCCCACCTCCAGCCCACGATACAAGTACAGCAGCCCCACTCTGTTTCTGATACTTCAAACCAGCATCACCTGCAATAGAGGTGGATCTGCTCTTGACTTTGTCATATACAAACACCACACACCCCAGTCCCCAGGCTCACGACACTTGCTGCCTCGCCAAGGCTGCATGACATGCTATACCTCCTGGGCTCCTCAAGCAAAACATAGCCATGCATAATACCCCATGCCGACCAATCAAGCTGCATGTATGCCAGGCTAGCATACAGACACTCCTTGCACTCTAATTCTGCTGATTCTCCCACCTCACTCGCCCATTAACTTTTTCCTGAGGCGCTTTCATGATATCACACCACCATCATGTCCCATATCACCCTCTCTCTCTCACAGCGAAGTCACTGAGAACACCAAGGCCCTTGCCTGGAATGTGGTTCTGCCATTGGGCCCTTGCTGGCTCCAGTGCAGTACATCACACTGGGATGGCTCTCACCATGGTCTCCAGTGGTGTTATCTTCTGGATTCAGGTTTCTGTACCTTTCAGCACTTCCAGAAAATGTTGATTCCCCTTCTAGAACTTTATGGACTTTTACAGATTTTTGTGCTTCTCCTTTTACTTCCTAAAATCACAACTTAAAGGTTGACATCTGATTTGTGTTGGGTACTGAACAGAAGTAAATCTTGCATGAGCACTGTCTTGTTGCTTTCTTAAAAATTCAAGTATCTTCCACAGGAAAATATGCATTCACTATAATACAGGATAAATCCTCATCAGCTGTCTATCACTAATTAAAGCTTTATTCTTTTAATTAGATTGGAAAGTTTTTTTTTTTAAGTTTTAGTGATCACCCCAAAATGCCCATCTTACATTTAATTTACCTTGCATTGTAAATAGACCTAGAAATTTAGGAAAACTTCATGCATTTTACTCGCACTTTAGGCCATTTAAGTTTCTCATTGCTCAGTCATCTTCCTCGGCTTCTGCCTTTCAGCTGTTTCTCAACGCTTTATCTCTACTTAACTTCCTTTTGTTATTAGGTGAGGGAGGGGAAGATGGACCTCCTAGCAGGCAGGATTCACTGAAGCACATGCCTATGATTCACATCTCTTTCCACTCATCCATTCTAACATTTCACTAGCTATCATTTCACACTTTGAGTATCAGGAAGGAGCAGCTTTGATCGTACTGACATCTTGATCCCTTAAATGTATTATTCTACATATTAGGAATATTCAGCTTTCTGACAACAGCAGCACCCTTCCTTGTCCTGCTGAGCAGGCACAAGTCCTTCCTTTTAAGTACAAGAAAACTCTGGATCTCTTCAGTACTCAGATTACAATGCTAACATCTGTCCTATGTTTTTAGCCTTTACCACTTATTTTATACCCCTATCAATGTTAAGTTTGTCTTCCATATGGCCTCTTATCAACAGGAAAAACTTCTCTAGTCCTTCTGAACACCACTGCAGCAACTCTGACAGTTGTCTTCCTCTTTCCCCTTCCTACTTTTGTCTGAAGTACTGTCCAATGAAGCCGTGTATCACTCTTCATCAGATTCTTTTCTGCACTCTGGGGAGTGCCAGGTCAGGACAATATATAGGTTCTGGGGAAAAAAAAAATCTGTTGTTCACAAGTCTGGGTACTGTAAATATTCACTACTGGGGGGAGAAGACCAAAATAAGAAAACAAGTCTCTTTTTGCAATATACAGTATTTTAAAACTAAGCTATTTAATGTCTGTTCGGGAGAATTAAACTATTGAAAATGGCTTATAGTGAATGAAATTCAGTTAGAGTCTACAATTTCATCAATCAATAATTAATGCTATGAAAAAATCTCCTTCAAACAGTTGTACAAGGTGAAGTCAATGGTTTTGTTATACCACTAGTCAAGCTTCCATCGTTAGAAATGATGGAAGAAATAGCTTCTGCTAAAGTAAAAACTGACAAACACCCTTCAAATACACAGAAAGTCACCATTATCTGAAAAATCACAGCATTACCTTTGTGCCTTAGATACATCTTATTTATAAAACTGAAATTGGAACAAAAGTTTGAAAAGAGTGACAGGACACCCACTTCATAACTCAAAACTATTTTACAATTTCAAAAGCTACAGAACAGCTAAGTTACTGTTTGCTAACCTATTTTCCATCTTGAAAGCTGTGTTTCATTTTGTAGGAAAAGGTCTTATCAGCTTCCATGCTTCCACTAATACTCATTAAAAGTAGAGCATATAGGGGGCGTAGTTTTTCAGACTACATCCTCCTTAAATATACCTCATCAGGTATCTACTGAGGTCTTTGACGTCTGTCTTATCTCAGGAAATAAGTACCACTTCCCCACTTCTCAGCCTCATCTACAAAGCATTTTACTCAGAATTTCACTACCTTTCTTCTCTTCAATATACCATTCAGTAAGACAAACTCTTGTTAACTCCTAAACACATCTTTGCTCCCTGCTACCTAACAGTCACTTACATTTATCATCTACAAAATTATCTAGAAATCAAACCTGTAAGCTACTGCCAGGATATATGGCAATTTAAAAACTGATCACCCGAAACTGCCAGTAAAACTAAGTGGTATGCTGTTCCTAAAATTTATGCATAGGACTAATAAATTTATTCTCAGCTTCCTTATCCCATCAGACTTTCACAGCATCTGTTACATCATGTCCCAGTCCTGGCCACTGCCTGCCAGTCATGCATTAGCACATTGAGCTGTAGTCACTTCTATTAATTCATACATTCATATTTGACCAGGAAAGCTGCATGATGGTGCTCTCACACATCATGGCTTGCAGTAACAAAAAGGTAAAAAACAGCTGTGCATTTTATGTCATTCTCATCCCCCTGCTGTGGAGGATGCAAAATACAAGTTTTGGGCTTCTGTATAATACAGCTACGCTAAATGCAGAAACAGAATATATTGTACTTGATATTTTATCCCCCAGACACAACTGTAGACAGTCTGCAAAGTTTCAGTTTACAATCTACATCAATGGAAGAACTGAGACTCATTTTGCTTGTACCACAGCAGCAACACAGCCAGTTGTCCCAGCTGTCATTGGTAATAACAGTATTTCAGAGGAAAAGTGTTCCATTTTTTTCTTCTTGAGCTAATATATTAAGCAATTCATTCAGACTATTGATTTTTCCCCTGTTCTTGAACTTTTAAAATCAGCAGACTCTGCAGAATTGTCCTAAAGAAGAACAAGCCATGTTTAGTCCAGTAAGCGTGGTCACTAAATCTAGCTTTGTACATATGCAAATGAGTGTTTCACTAAGACTACTTTTCATCCTCCCAAAATACTGCATTGTATTCCACCAATAGCAGAAGCAAAGCCTGATGGAAGTGTTGTGGCAGCTAGCAACAGCTTACAGTACAGCTCTCCACTCAACTGATTTCCTCACATTTTCTAGAAGACCCCAAGAAGGTTATTTGTAAATGTATTTGGTAATGAATGATTAACACAGATTTTTTTCTGCTATCCTTTCATAGCCACAGCTGCATGTTAGAGGAAGAAAGGATCAACAATCAAGCATATGAAACTCTGAAGACCACGCTACCTGTATTTGTTTCTAGTACTGACTAACATACTATCAATCCCATTACTAATCACTGAATATGGATCAGTGCCCCATGCACTTCAGCCCAGTCAAAATATCAAAGCTGAATTAAAAAGTAATAATAAAGCTCAGAAGCCAAGGGTAAGCCAGAAACTGAAGCTTATGAGTTTATAAAGTTTGTGCTGCCACTAGGCCTTGCACACATACTGGAACACTGTTATGCAGAAAAAAGGCAGGCCGCTAGCATGAAAGAAGAAAGAGTCAAACTCTAAGCATGCAGAAACAAATCTGAGAGCCACTGCTGAAGCCTTTAAACCAAAGCCAAGCTTTTAATACAAGCTTAAAAACACTGAAATAAGTAGAATACATGCAAACTTGATCCTCCGCTCTGTTACAGGCTGTACATTTGTCTCACACTCTCTGTAAGGCTATATACAATTTTAAGTGCATTGATGGTCTCGTGTTTTTTATTTCATTCGTCAGTGTAAATTAAACATTGTAGGCAGCTGCACAATTCCTACACAGCTCCTGCACTGTCACTGCATTACTACTGGTTGTCAGGAACCAGTTAGCAGTTAAACTTCACACACATACAATAAAGTGTCTCATTTCTTAGAAGTCATACAGCTACGCAGCAGTTGATTTTTCAGGCCTTTAAAACAACCATTTGAATGCAATTAACTTTTGTGCAAAAATGAAGTAAAAAACGACACAATAAAAATACATA
This sequence comes from Donacobius atricapilla, assembly GCA_013397315.1. Taxonomy (NCBI): domain Eukaryota; kingdom Metazoa; phylum Chordata; class Aves; order Passeriformes; family Mimidae; genus Donacobius; species Donacobius atricapilla. The sequence goes on from WBMY01013288.1 coordinate 105,784, forward strand.
TTAACATGTACTTCTGTGAAATATCTTACTAAGCCATATCCCTCTTTTTTTTCCAACTATGCCAAAATGTGCTAAAGGTCTGACACCAATTAAGAGTGAAAGATGACTTATGTAAACAGGTGGATTGTTAAATAAACTCTGATAAAAGGTAAATCACCAGAATTTTTAGAACATTAATTCAGTAAATGAGCTTCCTATTTATCTGATCAGCTAGCTCTACTAGTACAAATTTAAACTTACTGACAGGTTTTACTGCATCCTTCCAATTAGTGTCAGACTTTCTCAGCCACTGCCCTTGCATTTCCAAAGCAAAACTTCCAGGTATTTCAAGACTGTCAAATACACTCACTTGCAAAGAGGAATGGAGGCTTAGAGTAAAATAAATAAATAATCTTTAAAGCCACAAATAAAAATCACACTCTCCTTTTTGAAGCATGTATTGGTGTGCATCACAATTACTTTAAATGTACTTTAAACACAGCTGAAATTTGCCCTCTTTGACTATTTGGTTTTCACTTTTCAGAGATGTTTAATAAAGTGCTGGTAAAAAATCTCACGCTGGGAGACTCCTTAGTCTTTACTGAATTGCATCACATCAGAAAAAGTCTTTTGTATGCCCACTCAGTTCTTACAGCAGGCCTTTTATCAGTTCTGACTTAATCACAAAGGAACTCTCCACACTGTAGTTACTATTAGTAGGCTCAACTACTTCAGTCTGTTTGCACATTTGCAGAATTCAGTCAGAAAACAACTATTTTAAGATGGTGATTTATATCTCAGCTTTTCCAGACTTTCTGGCCCTCCACAGCAGGGCCAAGGCAACAAAGACTGGATGCATGTTGCTGCTTCAGAGGACAGCAGGGTAATGTGCTGTAAGGCCATCACATAAATCATGGTAATTGGCATGTAGCTGGAAGGAGAATGTAAACCAGTGTACAGCACCAGCCAACATCGCTAGTGATCCAGGTCACAGAAGGTTATGAAGCCACATCAAGGACTGCACACATACCCAGCTGAGAACTTTTTACATATGTCGTCTTGGACAGTAAACCAAGAGGAAAAACTGGAAGTTCAAGGACACAGATCTCTCAGAAAAAGTGCAGTTGTTGGACAGCACTCAAGTATTCACGTGCTGTCAGGGTGACTGCATTCCAGGCAATCAGAATTCACATTAAATCTGTATCCTTGCTGCACATGAAAGCTTTTTAAGATTTCAAATTAGTTCATGTCAGAGCATATTCATAAATCAGAATAGCTTTTGTCAGTTAAAACAGTGTGGTCCTTTTCTGATTTGGCTTTTTTTTTTTTTTTTTAAGATGCAGTGAATTCTCCTACCTAACTCCTCAAGAAAATAAGCTAAAGACAAAACATGTTAAGGAATGTCAGCTGCTTTCTTATACTACTGTAACTTTGCTGTCATATTTACACTACTGCAAAACTTCACACTTCATCTTGACATCACTAGATTACCTAGATAGCAAGTGACACTTAAATTGAACTCCTGCAGACATATCTTAGTGCATGCCATCTAGTCTAGTTCACCCTTCAACAGTAAGAACTGCATGTGACAGTTTAGCACATCTTTTCACCTGACTTTTTTAAATTAGAACTTGACTGGAGTCTTAAGAAATGGTTTGATTTTAACAGGTTCATTTATAAAAGCAAATGATACAGCAAAATGCAGCAACTTGCTAACGATTTGTAAGGAAACCAGTTTGTCTGATGACGACTTTTAAATAGCCCCAGCATACCCGCACACCCAGATTTGGCATTTAATTATAGTTCACCTCTGAAAGTTAGCATACAGGGAGAGAGAGCAAATGCAGCATCAACTGCTGGCATGACAAGTGGCTCAAATTCAAACATTGCTACATACCAAAACATCGGATCATATACAAAGATGGAATCACTTTTTAAAACGAATGGCAGCTTTGAAAATGAAATTTTTTCTTGGAAGTGAGGAAAGTCTTGAAATTAAGGGGAAAATGGAATATAAGAAATATGAAAACTGACTTAAAACAAACAATGAAAAATGTTGCTAGATGAACCAAATACGTTACACCTGTATAAAAGATTTTTTTGTATTTTAGAAATTCTGATGACAAGTGATTAGCAATTATTTTCCTTAAAAAATAAATTAATTCTACAGCAGTATCAACACTGTCCAACTACGTTTATCCTACTATTCCCAATTACATAGGAAGATAGTATATACAACTTATTATTTTCGTATCTTTAAATCACTCTAAAATACTTACCTTCTCTTCAAATCCAGATTAGGTATTTTTAGAAAGCCTGAATTAAAGGCAGGAGCTGATTTACAAAGCTTTTCTACCTTCAGCAATCTAGTCTTGAAAGACAGCTTTTTTTGCTTCTTTAGCTCTATCTTTCTTTTCAGGGTTTCCAAAGAAATTATTCAAGGTCAAGGATAGTGTATTACAGCACATACACAGAAAACAGCTCGCATATTCCCCAATTAATGCATCGCATTCCAGATCTAACAAGAAAACTGGAATGCATTAGATGTCTCCCTTTCAGGAAGAAACATTTAAAAATTAGCTTACAAGTTTCTGTTCTGGAACTTGGAAACATCAGTAGTTATTTCTTAGAGCAAACTGAAACTGGAATCAATGAAGGCATTTTTGCAAGACTTTACTAGTCTTGGAACTAAGTCAAAAAAAGTCCAGCAAAAAATCAGACATCATTTGTTTACACCCATACCACAGTATTGTATTAACAAATTCTGGATTACTTGTTTTACTAATACATTCCTAACCAAACCCCAACTTAAGCTGACTGCAGAAGAACCAAATTGTTCTATCACCAGTCAGCACACTAAATTCTCCTCTTCAAATAGGCAGAATTTAACACAACCTTTTCCCCTTGGAAAAAGGTCACCGCACATACCAGAACAATTCAGTATCACAGGTCAAAAAAAGTCAACACTAAACACAGTGTCCAAATTGCCACTAATGACAGCCTTAGTTTTTTAACACAACTCAGTATTACTTTCATTAAGTAAAACATTTTAGTAAATACCATTTGTCCCACTTTCATCAACAATTACATATATATTGCACGCATCAGCGAGTATCACTGTATCTGCTGAAAGCTGTAGTTCAACTCACAGCACAGTATAACGTTTGTGTCACCTTTGCTAATAAAATACTTGGTATGGTTTTATTAACAGAAAAAACAGTGTTTCATGTTATACCACTGGCACTCAAATAACTGAGTCCTAAAATAAGAGAAATTACTTTTGTTTTACTTGCTCTGCAATTTCAGAAAGTTTGGGTGGTTTTTTTTTTCAGTAAAGATGGCTAGGACGAATCAAAATTTAAGTCAAATCATTGTCCACTAAAAGGATCTAAAATCTGCTGACTACAGGACACATTCCACCAGAATTACATGCACCCACCCATACAGTCTTCTAAAGCCGCCTCTTGCATCTGCTGAAAAAAATGGCTTCTCCTGGTTTTGAAAGCAAAACAAATCTCCAGTCTTTAAATTAAGAACAAATGAAAGAAACATCAGTGACCTTCACTCATTATTTAACAAAGAAGAAATTTTACTTTGCTTTTCTCTAAGAAGCATTTTGGTTCCATCCCCCAAACAGGTATCCCTGAGGGGCTTCCAAAACACAAGCCTGCAGCTCCAAGCTAATGATGCTGTTCAGCTGGACCTCCTTCCACACACAAGGCAGCTTTCTATCTCATAATATTAACATCATATTCCAGAGCTGTGGCAAGTGCCAGTCAATGAATTCTTTCTGTTTTCCTTCCCTAGGAGTCCCTTCCCTCCAACTCACTCCCTTGCCATTCATACCCAAAAGTCATGACTTAACAATCACAGAGCCTTATGCCACCATGGAAAGGGCTGTAACTCCTTTAAGAGACGCCTGTATGACCAAGCAGGGTCTATGCAACAAAGACAAACCTACCTCAAATTACCATGAAACAGGGATAATGTAGGAGTATTTGTATGACAAATCAGAAAAAATCAAGTACTTCTAATGCAGCTGCAGCTGCAGCAGTGAAGCTGAGTTTTACATTACTAAAGCCAAGGCAACCTCTGTCTTTCCCCAAGCAAGAGTCATAGCAGCAGAGGCACAGGGGTTTATTTCTTCTCCTAGAATAGCTGCATTAAGGGCTCTCGCCAGGTCAGCTGCGCTATTGAGGGATCACACCTCTTCCTAACCTTGACAGCCACAGCTGTGACGACAATACAGTACTGTGTACTAATTCAGGACTAACCTCAGAAACCAAATACATACTTCACCATCTAAAACTGTCTGCCTGCTCCTGGCATCTTCACAAATCTGGCCAAATGAAACACAGTCTAATTTTCCTTCCAGATTGTTGTATTTACTCACAAAGTGCTTTCTTGTTTAGACTGCAATTTTTACTAAAAATACTTGGTTTGAAATAAGTTAAACACATGCATGGTAAAAGAGTTGTTTTATGCAGTTTGGAAGGTTTGCTTTAGGAGTCTGCCTTCTCTGGCTTTTTAAAAATAAACTAAAAAAGAAAAATGTTCATGTCCAGTTGAAGCATATCAGAAAGATATAAATACCTCAATAAAACAGATGCAAATTGAATTCTGAAGCCATCTTCTTTGGAAAAAAATCTTTCAAAATTAAGTGATGCCAATTATTATGCTAGGACAGTGCCAATAAACTATGTAACAGGCTAGCAGACAACCTTACTGCCTGGTTACCAAGAACGTTGTGTGTATCATTAATCCATCATCTTCATTTTATTTCAGATTTTCTTTACAACAAGTCAACACACAAGAGACTAAGTTGGTAGGCATGAAGCAGGATCACATGAAGATTTTTTGCAAACCTTAGATACAAGGTTTGTGAAATCTTCCTGCTTAAAATGATTTAACCATGATGAAATTGTCAGAATGTTTATTCAGGGTTAGACCAAAAAATTTAAAATGCAAAATTCAGAAGCAAATTATGCCATTTAACTACCGCTGAACCAAAATTCATGCATCTCTCAAATCAAGTCTCACATTCCCTGTTTATAGTAATATTTCAGGTTATAAGTAAGGCTGTTAGAACTGGCATGTAATAAAATGTATTTTGTCCAATAACTGCACTTTTCCACAGTTCAATAGTAAACATTTACAGAGTTTCCATTACTCATACTGCAAAGAACAGAAGTTCACATTTTTATGGTCACTAAACAGGCACTTACATAAACTAAATTCTATGTTTTCAACAATGCTACATATTCAGCTGTATTATATGGAACCAATTCCATTCTCTGCCCAACAACCAGAGCTGAATTGCCTTTAACAGTTGCACCTTTCTGCTTCACAAGGAGTATCTTGCCGGCAAGATCCAGTCTTAATGACACAGCTACCTACCCAAATTACACAAGAACTTTCCTACAGCAGGACCCAGCCTACCCACGTCCTCCAAAACTCCCTCACCAAAGGCCTCTGTCAAAACAACTGACATCTTTCATATCACCAGTTTCCACTACTATTTTTGCACAGAATTTCAAAGGAGGCTCACATAAGGTTAGGGGGAAAATTACAACAAAGCAAATGTATTTTCAGCGATAGGTACAGTATTTGTTTGAAATGCATTTAAGAGTTCCAGAAGAAGCAGTCAACACTCCAGTCATATTTATGCATATTTTCTTTCCTCATATTGACCCTTGCCAACATTACTCAATGCCCTCCCCTTTGAAGACACACAAAAAAGTTTTTTTTTTTCTTTCACAACAACTCACTGAGGCCTGTTCCACTGTTGAAAGCAAGCAAAGCAAAGTCCACGCTGGGTGTCAGCCTCCTAGAGAAGATTGCATTTTTTATTTATTGCCCCTTGGCTTTATTTTCACAGTGAATTCCTGGCTTAAATGCAATCAGCCAAGAAACCCTCCCTATGTGCACTCCTGTCATTCCTAATCNCCGTCAACAAAAGGCGAGCAGCAGCCTCTTTTGTCTGTCTTCCCCTTTTCAGGGGAGGAGGAGGGGAAACGACAGAAAACTGAGGGGGGGGGAACAACAACAACAAAAAGATGCAAATAAACATGAAAATGAGAACAAAGTGGCCGGGTCGCACAAAGAGCATCACCACCGGCGGAGGCACATGTCTNGGTTAGGGGGAAAATTACAACAAAGCAAATGTATTTTCAGCGATAGGTACAGTATTTGTTTGAAATGCATTTAAGAGTTCCAGAAGAAGCAGTCAACACTCCAGTCATATTTATGCATATTTTCTTTCCTCATATTGACCCTTGCCAACATTACTCAATGCCCTCCCCTTTGAAGACACACAAAAAAGTTTTTTTTTTTCTTTCACAACAACTCACTGAGGCCTGTTCCACTGTTGAAAGCAAGCAAAGCAAAGTCCACGCTGGGTGTCAGCCTCCTAGAGAAGATTGCATTTTTTATTTATTGCCCCTTGGCTTTATTTTCACAGTGAATTCCTGGCTTAAATGCAATCAGCCAAGAAACCCTCCCTATGTGCACTCCTGTCATTCCTAATCGCTTGCAAACAGAATCAAGTGCAAGCAAGAGGGGGAAAAAATCTCAGCACTGCCAAACAAACTAAAAAAGCCCTAATTCTGGTTTTGCCAGTCCTGAGGANGCCGGGTCGCACAAAGAGCATCACCACCGGCGGAGGGTACTGTCTGACGGGGGCGGCTCCCCTTCCATTCCATGAATGAAAGAGGAGCCGCCTCCGGCAGACAGCCCCCCAAAAGTGGGGGAATACCCACCTCTGCAGCCCTTTTAACACTGACAGGGAGGAGTTAACCAAGGGAGCGCGCAGCGGGTGAAGAACAGCAGCAGGCGGCTGGGCTGGGGGTGAGGAAGAGGAAGGGGGTATTGTTCCAGTAGGAGGAAGAGCTTCGCTTTCCCCTCCTTGTCAAGAAGCCGCTCATACTAAGGCAATCCCTCCAGCCATACCACCCCCGGCAGGGCGAATCGCGCCCCTTCCCTCCGGCTCGTCGCCGCTGCCCTAGAAATGCCTTTGTTCGCGGATCCCCCCCGCACCCCCGCTGTCGGGGTCTCGCACCGCTTTAATGTCTTTATTTTGGACGGCGGCGCAACCCGCCCCCCTCCTTCCCTCGCCGGCCGCCCTTCTGCTGATTCATTTCCACCGGCGGTCCCCCTCGGGATTGAAGGGGGGGGGCGGCATCTCCTCGCTATTATGGTTCGGGGAAAAACGATGACCCGGATTACCGGGGGTGGACTCGTAAAGGGGGCAGAGCCAAACGGGATTACACAGGCTGGATTACCGGGAGCGGGCACGGCGCGGTGCGGGGCTGCGAGTTAAAGGGACAGGCGGGAGCCATGTCCGTGTCACGGAGGCAGAGAGCCACTGCGCGTCCCGGGCACGAGGGGGAGGAGACCGGCGGAGGAAGTTGCCCGGCCCACGGCAGAGCCGGGGCGTGAAGGGTTCGCCC
>WBMY01013288.1:120433-134135 GCA_013397315.1 Donacobius atricapilla
GGCCTCAGCCCCTGATCCAGCCTGTCCAGATCCCTCTGCAGAGCCTTCCTGCCCTCCAGCAGATCAACCCCTAACACACAACTTGTTATCCATGAATTTACTGAGAATGCACTTAACCCCCTCATCCAGATTTATCAAGGAAGATATTAAACAGAACTGGCTCCATTACTGGCACCATTCCTCACCACTGTCTGGGCCTGGCCAATCCAGCAAAGGGTTCACATGTCCTCTCCATGGGCTGCCAGCTTTTCCAGGAGAATGCAGTGGGAGACAATATCAGAGGCTTTGCTGAAATCCAGGTAGGCTACATCCACAGCCTTTCCTTCATCCACTAGGCAGGTTGCCTGGTCATAAATGGAGATCAGTTTGGTCAGGTGGGACCTGCCTTTCCTAAACCTATTCTGGGTGGGCCTGATCCCTTGGTTATTCTGTGTGTGCCACATGATCATATCTAAGATGATCTGTTCCATGGTCTTGCTGGGTGCTGAGGTCAGGCTGACTGGCTGTAGTTGCCTGGTTCTGACTTCCAGCCCTTCTTGTGGGTGGATGTCACACAGACCAACCTCCAGTCATCTCTGACATCTCCAGACTTCCCTGATTAGCCAGGACTGACTAAGAAGTCTGAGTCCAGATTGATGTGTGATGGCAAGAGAGCTGAACTTACAAAGGAACAGCTTAAATATGCCAAAACCTGGAGCTCCTGCCTGGGTGCTATAGAAATGGGGTGCCTTTCAGTAAGATCCTTGCTGTGTTGGTGTACCCTTGTCTCCAGCAGCACAGCCAAGGCAGCAGTCCTAGGAAGAGGAAAGTATAGCTTTGCACCCGAAGAATTGCTGGACAGCAATTTCTCTGGGTGCAAATTTTCTGCAAACTTCTCAGCCTTCATGAATTATAACTGAGGACCTTCAGAAAGTATGGAGGCACAGAAAAGGCTGATATAGCTAAGCAACACTATAATGGTTCCTGTTATAACAATTGTCATTCTTTTGAAAAGCTCAGGTACAATACCTGCATCCTCTTCTTTTCCGAGTGACTGCATTTAGCGAACTGGGAAAAATGAGCTGGACTACATTTTTTTCTCTTAATGGTCTCTCTGTAAAATTTGGTTCCAACTGATACTTCAATTCTTAGTTTACAGGTATTTGAACAATATTGCAAACCTGTCTCTAGCTTTGTTGGGACTGAAACACCCAACCAAGATTTACAGACAACTCTTTTCTTGAGTTGTATCAGAGACAAACTTGCAAGGTAGTATTCTAAGTACAAGGGCTTCTGTATAGTTAAGACACCCTTTGAAATTAAGAGGCCAGGTTTTTCTGTCCTGCAAAAGAATTACACTGTGCTCTCTTAGACTTAATTTGGTCAAAGAGGACTGTACACTGAGGAATAGTTAATAACGACCAAATCAAGGTTATAACATTTTGAAGAGTTGTTTTCCCAATGTATTTTTCCCAACCCAGAATTTATATTCTATTTGTAAAACCTGGGCATTTGTCCCAAAACTTTAGAAAGTATGTGAAATTTTGTAGCCCAAGTGCTAATTAGAGTGATATGTACTTGTTTTGCCAATCTATCCTTGCAGCACTGACTGAGCTGTAGAATACTGCATCTATTCAGAGAAGTCAACTTTCAAGGTTAAACACAGCTTACTAACATTTATCTTGGGTGACATTGATATACCTTCACTTTCATTTTGTATCCCAGCTGAAAGTACTTTCCTTGTCTGGTTGCCTGTTTCTATCCCTTCTTCTTTCCCATCTTCCTTTGACTGTACTTTGCTGTTGCCAATCCATTGTACACTCTGTACCTATTAAAGAGACAAAATGGGTAAATTTTCCAACTACTTACCTTCCTTTTTCCTATTCTTCCTGTTCTGCAATCTTGGAAATTGCACCAGAGCTAATATGTCAAGCTAAGCCTTGTAATCAAATTCAGAAGATAGAGATAAGCTATGGTTAGAGCCTGCAGTAAAATTTTGTCAGAGAAACCAGTACTTCCTTTTACTTCACTACCTTCAAAAGCTTCACTGAAATCCCTTTCTTAGAGCAGGGATTTAATTTTTTTCTACTGATCTGTGACTAGACAACATCTAACTTTTGAAGTTGCTCTGAATAACGACATCTAATTTTTGAAGTTGCTTTGAATAGAAAGGGAGAACAACTTTTTTTTTTTTTTCTTTTCTGCTCCTGGGATTAAGATAAGCTGAGAGATATACCTCTGCTGCACTTTGGCACTTGGAATAATAGTGGCACAATGTGGTCCTTACATTTCTGGAAACTTAGTGCTTTGGACCTCATCCAGGGGAGTATTAGGAGTTCCAAGAATTGAGCAGGTTTACCACTGAGAAGGAAAGGAACCCTTGGTAATTGATATGTCCCCATGCTTCTTTTGTTTAATATGTTATGCAGGACTCATGGGAAAGCTGTCCTATTGCTAGACACTGTCCTCTGCGGGGCTGTGTGGGGGTCCTTCATGGGGAATAGATGCAGGCATTGTGTGTGGTGTGGTTCAAACACTGCAGGAGATACTGAGTCAGTGACTGCAAGCTTAGATGGCACCACCAGTTATCCTGCAGATGTTATGAACCATGAGCAGGAGGGGTAGAAATCTTTTCTGGTGTTTCATGTAAAATATATTTTCTAGTGGCTCCAAAAGTGGAGCCTCTGGGCAAGAACAGGTATACAAAGCCTCTGAATTCCTCCTGAGTTGTAGTAAGGGTCCAGTGTCACTTTACTGCTCCCCCAGCCTAAGGCAGAAGACTATCTCTGGGAAAAATACTCTCCTAAATCAGAATTGCTTCCCAGTCAGTAATTCTAATATGTGATTCTGAGAGCTTTGTTACAGATAGCACAAAAATAATTTTGTTCTTGTGGTTTCAGTGGTTCTGAGTAGCAACAGCAGCACAGCCTGAGCATGGTTTTCACCACGTTCAAGACAACAGCCCAAGCACCAAAGCTCGCCATGCGCACACTTGGATGACCAGGTTTGCATCCTGCTCTGATTTTCAATTTATCTCTGCAAGCATAAAAACTTTGATATTTTTAAAACAAAAATTTGCTTGCTGCAGTTGAATGGCTGCTTTTGGAGCTCACTAGAAAAGCTAGAGGCCTTTTCTCTAAAAAAAAAAACCCAAGAAATGACTAGGATATGAGGAGTGGAATAACTGAGGAAGAGAAGGGCAGAACTAGAATGATTAAGATTTGAGCAATAAGTGTAAAAACACAATTCCTTGCCAGCTCCACCCTCTAAATGGTATTTATCACCAGGGAAATTGGATACACCCTAGACTGATTGTAGCATCAAGAAAATCCTCCATAAATGTCTCAGAGCCTTGCAATAGCTGCAGTTTTCTTTTCCAATAATTGATACTGTGGTGACAATTTCCACCTGCTACTCATGAGTTGCAGTCACCACATCTGCTAAGGTGAAGAAGGCAACTTTTTCCCTTTGCTCAGTATGTATTGTCTTGTCTGAAGTGGTGGTCCTAGGAGTGAAAAACTGCTACTAGGTTTGAGCACTTCTTAGAAGGCATGGTGGTCCCTACTCTGGCTATTTGGAAATGAAACCTGCAATCTCTGCTAACTCAGAGTTTAAGAAGTGTAAATGAAGAGCAACCACTTTAAGAGTACCTGGAGATCAGTCTAAGTTGCATTATTGCCAGTGAATGAGGCTTTATTCCATACTGTTTACTAAATGAAGAGTATAACCATGGCAACATCCAGGACATGATAGGTAAGGATCTGCCAACACAATTCTGAAATTAGCATTCAGAAGGCAAGTGTTTAAAAGTAGCTTGAGAACTGAAAAATCATGTTTCAGACTACAGTCCATATGGGAATACACTTCAGTATCTGCAGCATGAAAATTATGCTAAATTTACCAGTCCAGCTTATGCTGATCTCAGCAAGAGTATTTGTGGTACCATTTATATAGGTCTTACTTTGATGAGTGAAAGCATAATGGTATAAATACTAACATCCAGTGGTGACTCATAAGACTATATGTGTTCAGATCGCAAAAGAGATATAATTTTATTTGAAATATACCTAAAAAGTACAAGTAGTACTAGCTTTTTATGATCAGCAAGAGTGCAAAGATAGTTAAAATCTTTTTTCCAGGTTTACTTGGGGAAAAAAGTAAAGAATGACAATTCTTAGATATGATGAAGGTTCTACTTTCTGCATATAAAGAAGAAATTGTGGGGTGAATGGGAAATAAGGAGAGGAATATAAAAGGAAGTTCCAGATCTGAGTTAGTCCCCTGCTGTCCCAGTTAAACTTCATCTAATAAATACTTTTCATTGTTGTCTGTTGTGTGTGATGTTCTTGCAGAATTCCTTAATACAGAAAGTTGTTTTCTGGCAGAAGGAAGGTTAATTGAATTATTGCTTATAAGCATTAAGCATGTCACTGCTCTCTGGAAGAAACAGAGTAAACATAACTACACCTTTGTTATGGAGTCATGCCAGCTCTTGCAAGTAATACCAAACAAAAATAATTCTCTAGTTACTCTGCCTGCACCTTTATCAGTGGTTAATATTACTGTTTTTGTTGAAGTCTATCTCTTCTTTTGTGTGCATCTGTCACTTAGCAGGACAGATGTGTTTATATAATAAGTTCCACAAATCATTTAGGACATGTGTAGGAAAATGCAGAACTGCAGACCTAACTTCCAAAAGTTCACTATATTTTATGCTGACTTTGCCCTCTCAACAGATGCTCAGAACAATGATGGCTCTTTATTGCTACAACACACCATCTTGGGATAACAAATCTATTGTTCTTCCACAGACTTCCACAGCTAGTCTGGAAATTTGCAATATTTTATGTGGAGTTTCTACTTCATGTAAGACAGTGCTGATGACAGTTACATCTGCAAAGAACACAGCATCATTCATGTCCCTTGCTACCCTCATAGGTAAATGTGGTACATTTAGGAAGAGTTAAGTTAGTCTTCAGAATCATGGTTCTATAGAAATTATGGAAATGATGCCAGTAAAAAATGTGGCCCGATCCTTGGCTGTTCAGACAATCTCCCCATATTTTTTTCCCAGGGTACCTGTCTTTATTTCAACCTCAATTGGCTACATTTTGTGTTTGGGTCTGTCCAGGAGAAATTTGTTCATCCATGTAGGCCTCCCAGTACTTTCGTCTGACTTTCTTTTTGTTGGGATACATTGCTCCTGACTTGGAGGACCTTGACCCTTGAAGGTTAACAAGCTTTCTTGGGCCTCTCTTCTCTCCAGGATTCTATGCCCAAGTACTCTACCAAGCAGACCCCTGAAGAGGCCAAAGTCTGCTCTCCTCGAGTCCATGGTGAGCTTCTTGTGTGTCCTAATTGCTCAAACTCCACCAATTCATGGTCCCTACTTCCCAGGCTGTGCATAAGCTTCACATTCCCCTCTAGTCCCTTCTTGCCAGCAAGAACATGGTTGTCTTGGTTTGAAAGACAATTATCTGCTAGGGAGGGCAGGACCACCCTTGGAACGGAGAATTCAAAAATTCAAACACCCTCCCTCAGAATTATTAAAATTTTGAATATTAAGTGGGCTCTAAGGCAAAGCTATGGGGATAGGAATAACAGCTCTTTACTAGTACATACAACAAGGCAAACAAACAACAACTACAGCATTAATGATAAAAAGAACCAGGAACCTCGAGGGGGCTTTGCCCCAAAACTCAAGTTGTCTCCCCTCTCCGAGAGAAACTCCCAGAGACAAAAGAAGCTACAACTCCCCTTTAGCCCCTTTGTTCAGCTTAAGTACCTACAAATACCCAGTAGTTAGTTTCCTGGCAATTTATGGGAAAAAAAAAATCTGTATGGGAAAACAACAACAACAACAACAAAAATCCAAATCTAACCCCCAACAGTGGTCGAGCATAGCATGCCTGTCACTGGTTCCTCTGTTGTTCGGAGAAGGAGGTTATGATCAATGCATCACAGAAACCTCCTGGATTGCCTGAGCCCAGCTTCGTTGTTCCTCCAACCAATATTGGGGTGGTTGAAGTCTCCTGTAAGGACCTGGGCTTGTGAATGCCCTAGTGTGTTTGAAGCATCTGGGGAAATACCAAAATTTTATCACTTCACAAAATGAGAAAACACATCTATTCCAGCAATAACTCAGGAATATGTTAGCCATCAAAACTATTTTTAAAATAACACATTCAGATAACTTCAATTCAGTGTTTATACTAAAACTGAACAAACAGCTATCTATATTCCTACTGTCTGTTTTCAAAAATTGAAACCAGGAAAGATAATCCAGAATATTCATTAAAAGTATTAGCAGCAAAAAGGGTAAAGAGGATAATCCAGATGATTATTGGGTGGCATCCACACAGGGAAAAAATACAACTGATATATAAGCTCTTAAAGGGAATCAGTAGAACTAATGTTTGTCAATATGAGTATAGGAGAAACAGATCTGACTACAATTTTATTAACACACTAACCAAAAAGTATAGTGTTTACATGACAATACTGTAATATGTAATGTTTAGATTTCTTAAAAACATTCTGACTTACTGCTGCATGACACTTTTTATATGTCATGCTAATTGGATCAATATGACCTGCTAATTAGTAGAATATTGAGTAACTGGAAGCCAAAACCAGAGCACAGATCCTAACTGAGCAAGTATATTCATATTGGGGTTATTTTAGGAGATATTTTATGCTCGTTTTAAATTATATTAACATTGTATAAAATTATTAATGATACTCACAGATGACCCAAAAGATTGGAGATATAATAAACAACAAAGATAAGTCATTGATACAGACCAGAGAGCTTTAAGTTGAGGGCAAACAGACAAGTGTTTTGTGCATAACTGTTAAAGTAAAATGTTTATGAACAGAGAAAGCAGCATGTCCTTTTTACTCTTTTATTTATGACCTTTACATTTAGTCTAGCCATCAATTCTAGACCTTCAGAACAGAGAAAACACCCAAATATGGAGCCATTGAAGGCCAGTTGAACAAGTTGTTCTAAAAGTAAAACTCTTTTGTTTCAGGTGAGTCTAAGCCTCCAGTTTGTTGTCCTGGGTTTCCTTGTATATTTTGTCTCTGATCATGTCTAGAGTGTTCTGATATATTATGTGTTTAGGCAATTTTATTTTGGCATCTCGGAGTAATGCTAAAACATCCCCATGCTATAAATTGACTCTACTTCTGAAATTTGAGCCATTATTTTAAAATAGGCCTTATACCTTAGATTCATCACTACTTCTGTTACCCTTTCTCTGCCTAGCATAATCTTTCTTTATGTATTGGTACATCTGTAACAAAAAAGGGAATAACACTGCATCTGCAGACAATTCCCTTAGTCTAATCATCAGTCATGCTATTGCAAAGCTAATGCTGCTGTTGCCTTCCTCATCTTCAGAAATTTGTGTTTTGCTGGACCTAACACAAAATGGTAAGGCTGGTTTTCTTCCTCTTTTTTCTGTTCATGAGTTATTATTTGGGGTTTTATTTATTATTTATTTTGGGAGGAGGAATGAAGAGATGCAGAGAGATTTGTCAAGACAGGTAACAATGAATGAACTCTCAAATATGGCAAAATGCCATCTGTGGTTCTTGGCTATACTAAAAGAAATCCCTGAGGATTGCATAGACAACACTAGTTATATGTTTGCACTGAACATTTTTTTTTTTTTTGCTTGCTTTTTGCAGTTTAGAATTCAAGAATACTTAATAAAAAGGAAAGGTTGAGAGAAAAGCCAGAAAAGTAATTGGTTCATGTGGCATGATACAAGGAAGCTTTTCCTCTTTATCAGACAAAACCATGTATTGACTGCAGTCCAAAAGCATCTGCAACGAAATAGAAACTTGATACCTGGCTTCACCATCTAGTTAACAGACATAAAAGGATCTGATTGCTGAATGTTGGAAGCTGAGCAAAATCAGACTGGAACTGACTGGTACAATTTTCCCTAAATGCAGATCAGTTAACTATTGAAACAGTTTAAAGTAAATTATAGTGGGCTTCCCATCTCTAGTTTTAACCTCAAGAGATATCTGTCTTAAAATAGGTATTGTAGCTCAACTCAGCAATAGTTCAGGACAGCACAGAGACTTCTGTGACAAAACAGATCAGCCTAGTGGATGGTCAAAGTGGATGTTCTAGCCTTATCTTTGATGGGGAGCAAGTTGTTTTGGTTCTTACTTCATCTCTTCTATGGGTTTGCTTTATGATCCATCTTTTTGCCTCCATTTTACAAATGAAGGCTACCATTTGTACTGGAACTTCAGGGCAGCTGCAGCTGTTTAAGGAACGACATAATCATTTGTAAATGATGTAGTGTGGCAAGGGATCCAGGCTGCATAGGAATCTATTCTAAAGACATCCATGGAAGACAGCCAGCCACACATGGAATTTTAGCACTCATTTGTCCTGTTTGTTCCAGTTTCTTAGCAATAGTCTTCAGCATTAATAGTTTATCTGGTGATTCTGCATGGTCTTGATTCTCTGTGACCATATACAGAAGACGGGATATCATTCTGGATTAACAGTTTATGATTCTTTATTAAGTCTTGTATGCCTGTATGACTTTAAATGCAGCAAGGGTATGTCCATATTGACACTTGTTTTTTTAGCTTATCCAAAACTTCCAACTTGTGTTCTGCCTTTTGTTTGTAAAGTGGTATTTCATCCTTTGAATAACAAGCACAGAAGTAATTAGCAACATTACCTTACCATTATTTACAGCAAGTTGGTTCCCTCTTTGTGCACAGAAAACTAAAATTGTATCCTTCCTTGGCTGAAAACTTCCTTTCTGCAAGCAATTAAAGATGCAAATATCCCTTACAGTGGCTAGTTCAGCATTCTTGCAGCTTGGGGCCAAACCACAATGGCAGAAGGATAATGTCTTGTCTCTGATGTCTGTGAAGCTTCTCTGAACTGACCTGAATATGAACTTATACAAAAGAGACCTCTGTGCAGTGACAAGAACTTGAAAACAGGGTATAATTACATAAGAAATTTAAAATAAGTTGAGGAGCATGTTTCAATGAGATCAGCATTCCAAGCAGTCCCTAAAAAGAATTGAGTATTTGTTTCTCTGTTGTCACTAATTTTTCTTTATGACTGATCATCTGAATTTTTGTGTTAAATTTTCTCCAGGCTGAAACCTTATACCTAACAGCAATTCCTATCAACAGGCCTTTGGTTCAAAATTGGCCTTGGTATCCTACAGAAGTCTCCTGACTTCTTTAACTACTTTAATACTGGTAAAAAAGGAATGTGTGTAAATTTTTTTTTTGATTTATAAAAAGACATCTCAAAGGATGTTTTCTTCTCCCATATTGAAGAAGTTAATAAATTGCATCATCTCAAGAAGTCAAGTGAAGGAAGAACCACAGTAGTGTCACTAGTAACGCTGCCACGTAGGTAACACTGGTCACCTCCTCATTGCAGCATTGACCAGGACGGAGCTGGGCTAATTGCTGCCACTGATATCACTAGCTCCAGAGCTTAGCCTCTATTCAGATGAAGCCAATTTCTCACCAAGCTCCTAAACATTATTATGCTTTTGAAGAGATTCTTTTTTCTCTTTTAGCAGTAGTTTTTCCTAATCAGATTGCCTTGCATGTCCTTTGTAGTTTCAGTGGTTGACACTCTTTGAAAGGTAGCTGTGATGTCTAAGTCCTTCCTAATCATCTTCACATCAGAGTAGTTGTTTGACTGTACTTAAACTACTCTGGTAATCCATAGTAAGTGTTGTGGTTTAACCCCAGCCAGCCACCAAACCCCAGGCAGCTGCTCACTCACTGCTCCACTAGCAAGATCAGGGAGAGAATCAGAAAGATAAAAGAGAGAATTCATGGACTGAGGCACAGACAGTTTAATAGGGAAAGCAAAAGCTGCCCATGCAAGCAAAGCAAAACAAGGAATTAATATACTGCTTCCCATGGGCAGGCAGGATTTCAGCCATTTCCAGGAGAGCAAGGCCCAAACATGTACAACAATGACTTGGGAAGAGAAACACCATCACTCCAAATGTCTCCCTCTTCCTCCTTCTTCCCCACACTTTATATACTGAGCATGATGTCACATGGTCTGGAATATCCCTTTGGTCAGTTTGGGTCATCAGTCCTGGCTGTGCCNTTAGCAGTAGTTTTTCCTAATCAGATTGCCTTGCATGTCCTTTGTAGTTTCAGTGGTTGACACTCTTTGAAAGGTAGCTGTGATGTCTAAGTCCTTCCTAATCATCTTCACATCAGAGTAGTTGTTTGACTGTACTTAAACTACTCTGGTAATCCATAGTAAGTGTTGTGGTTTAACCCCAGCCAGCCACCAAACCCCAGGCAGCTGCTCACTCACTGCTCCACTAGCAAGATCAGGGAGAGAATCAGAAAGATAAAAGAGAGAATTCATGGACTGAGGCACAGACAGTTTAATAGGGAAAGCAAAAGCTGCCCATGCAAGCAAAGCAAAACAAGGAATTAATATACTGCTTCCCATGGGCAGGCAGGATTTCAGCCATTTCCAGGAGAGCAAGGCCCAAACATGTACAACAATGACTTGGGAAGAGAAACACCATCACTCCAAATGTCTCCCTCTTCCTCCTTCTTCCCCACACTTTATATACTGAGCATGATGTCACATGGTCTGGAATATCCCTCTGGTCAAGTGATGAGGGGTTACCTGTCCTGGCTGTGTCTCCTCCCAATTTCCCAGGCACCCCCAGTCCCCTCACCAGTGTGGCAGTATGAGCAGCAGAAAAGACCTTGACTCTGTGCAAGCTCTGCTCAGCAACAGCAAAAAAAATCTTTCTGTTATGAATCCTGTGTTCAGCACAATTCCAAAACACAGCCCCATACCAGCCACTATGAATAAAATTAACTGTACCCTAGACAAAACCAGCACAATAAGCAAATCATCAGACTGTTAGCTGTTCCTGATATCTTATGTCTGAAACTCTGGGGTGGAAGGGCCTATGTTTCCATGCCTTGGGAACTCCATTTGCTGTATTGAAATGCTTTTAAGATTGAGATGCTTCTAAGAATCACATTTAACTTTGAATCTCTGTGTGTCCTCTCCCTGGCAAAAACTCTGCCAGACAACTTGCACTGGCACAGGAGGTTCCAAAGTACAAAATTTTGAGGTGATAGCTTAGTATCTCATACCTCCAGGCCAAATTTTGCCTTCTCCTACTAGAGTCTTGCATCTCAGATGCTGGTCTTCTGTGTTGCAACAAGGTCTCAAGGAGAAACCTTGCAAAGCAGCAAAGAGCTTGCTGGTCTATTCACAACTGCGTCTGACCATCAAATCCTCCTTTTTTATAGGCATCGGAAGAAAAAATATTTTATATGTGGTTTTGGGGAAAGAAGGCTAAGCCTTTTGCACCGTCCTTTCTCCAGTTTTACTTCCTGCCTTTAGACTGAAGGAGGTTTCTCTTCTGAAAAAGCCCAAGTCTCTCAGACTTGAGATGAGATTTTCCTGGGATACACACCAGACATATCGAAATGCTGTGATAACAATTGTTTGTAGCAGAAGCCTAACTGCTCCTCCAGGCTGAAAGTATTCCTGGCTGAGGTGCTCTTGAAGTCTGTTTCTACTCCATGGATATAATCTTGTTCCTGCTAAAAAATGATGAGCCTAATTTGTACTTTAAATTACAATTAAATCATATCCACAAGTTGTCAGCCATTCCCCAGACTATCACACCTTTCTTTTAACATATGGACTGACTGACACAATCGGATCAAATGTTTTTCCAGACTTTTTGCTATATCCACTAGGCAGCATTTCTCATTTAATATTCCTGTAGTGAGTCTGTATCTCCAATGATAATTTAGATTTTCATCTGATGTAAATTATCATAGTTCCAGTAGACTTCAATAGGTTTGATGATTTATGCCATCTGAGGTTTTCATCTGAAAACTCTGTAACAAAAAGCAGCTGCTGCTTTTAACTAATCTGAAAAATGATAACTGTCTGAGTCTAGCTATCTTAATACATGTTACTCAACTGCCAGCACACCCCTACATAGCGGAGATTTAAAGTTCTTTGCCTTGCATCAGAGTAAGTGGGATTATGTCCATTATTTTGACAAAAATGAAAGTTGAACAGAGACTGCCATAGTCTTTGACAGCAATTTTTTCAGGAAGACTGAAAAGCCCACACTCAGCAAAGCATGAGTTTGACTCTGTTTAGAAGTTACTTGTACCTTTATACTGACCATGAACATTACATATATCACATATATGCAATTTTTAGACCGCTGAGTTTTTCACTTTGATGTCTTTTAGTTTTGGTTTCCATGTTCATTATCAAGCCAAATGAGCATTACTCAAAGTTTAGTATCATTTTGAACTGGTAAAAGATATGAGATGGCATGGATATAAACTATTTCCATTAAGAGTATGATAACAGATTGTGGTGTTTCATAAAAAAACATTGTCTGGGACCTATTCAAAGGAATAGATCTCTGATTTATTCAACTTAAGGAAGGTATGCCATCCAGATGGACCTGCATAGCCTTGGAAAGTGAGCCCATGTGAATATCATGAGGTCCAACAAGGCCACGTGGAAGGTGCTGCATCTGGGTTGGGACAATCCCCAATATCAACACAGGCTGAGGATAATGGCATTGAGAGCAGCCCTGCTGGCAAGAACTTGGGGGGTGTCATGGATGAGAGGCTGGACATGCCCCAGCCATGGGCACTCACAGCCCAGAGAGCCAAACGTGTCCTGGGCTGCATCCAGAGCAGTGTGGGCAGCAGGGCCAGGGAGGGGATTCTGCCCCTCTGCTCTGCTCTGCTGAGACCCCACTGCAGGGCTTCATCAGCTCTGGGGTCCCTAGCACTATATTCATCAGGACAAAATATCCAGCCCACAGCTTAACATCATGTGAGAGGTGAACAGCTGGCTCATGAGTTGAGCAGAAGGGGTTACAGTGACTGTGGAACTCGACCCTGAGCTCTTCAACAGCTTCATAATGACTTGGATGCAGAACTGTTAGGGATGCCAAGCAAGTCTGCAGCTAATACAAAACTGGGAGGAGCCATTGATTCCCACAAGGGCTGGAAGGCCCTGCAGAGAGATCTTGACAAATCAGAGGGCTGGGCCATTACCAATCTATGAAGTTCAAGAGGAAGGGAAACTGCCAGGTTCTGCACCTGGCATGGGGCAACCCGGGATGTACAGACAGACTGAGGAATAAGAGGCTGGAGAGCAGTGCCATGGAAAGGAATGGCAGTGGTCTGAGGGTCTCTGGGGGTCC
This sequence comes from Donacobius atricapilla, assembly GCA_013397315.1. Taxonomy (NCBI): domain Eukaryota; kingdom Metazoa; phylum Chordata; class Aves; order Passeriformes; family Mimidae; genus Donacobius; species Donacobius atricapilla. Next base: position 133,663 of record WBMY01013288.1, read on the forward strand.
TGGTCCATGGCAAGCTGAACATGACCCAGCAGTGCCCTGGCAGCCAGGAGGGCCAAGTGTGTCCTGGGGACATCAGGGACAGCATGGCCAGCTGGGCAAGGGAGGGGATTGTCCTGCTCTGCTCTGCTCTGGGGCAGCCTCACCTCCAGTGCTGGGGGCAGCTCTGGGTGCCACAGGACAAAATATTAAACTATTAGAGAGAGTCCAAAGGAGAGTGACAAAGGTGGTCGCAAAGGGCCTTGAGGGGAAGTGGTATGAGGAGCAGCTGAGGTCACTTGGTCTTCAGCCTGGAAAAGGGGAGACTGAGGGAAGACCTCACTGCAGTTACAACTTCCTCTATAGAGTAAGAGGAGGGGCAGGCATTGATCTCTTCTCTATGGTAACCAGTGGCAGGACTGAGGGAATGGCCTGAAGTTGTGTCAGGGGAGGTTTAGGTTCCATATTAAGAAAAGGTTCTTCATCCAGAGGGTGGT
>WBMY01013288.1:135956-171822 GCA_013397315.1 Donacobius atricapilla
TATCATTTATGCTAAACCAATACACCCCCTTGCTTTAAAATTTATATGCAGTTATAGTTTTTTTCTTTTAGTAGCAATAAACACAATTTTTACTGTAAATCACATTTGGTTCTGGCTTCAGGTATACTCCATGACTGATACCCCAAGGGATACTTTTACTGAACAGCAGAATTTTCTGTCCCTGCTCTAAACTCATCTGTAACAGGTCAGCAAGAAAAGAAAAAAAAATATTCCAGCTTGTTCCTCAGAAATCACTTGTCTGATTCTCTTTTTGTCTTGCAAAAATTTTACATTCATCTAGACCTAAAGTATCTTTTCCTATTAAGCATGAGGTAGAAGTATTGATAAATGACAGAATGCTGGAATTAAGGAGATTAATTTTTTCCTGCTACCCAAAGATCATCTTTTATTGCTAAAGGGCTAGTTGTTTTGTGTTTCCTCTGCATCATCCCCTTTGTTTAATACACTACCATGTACTTTATTTCTAGCCAGTACTAAAACCCAAACCCTCTAATAATGGTGGCGAAGCTGGGTGGAGGTCTGAAGAGGCATTTTGGCTTTTTCCTCCATTCTCAAATTTTCCTAGAAATGTGTAAACAAGAATGAGTAGTTATGACCTACCAACAAAAGGAAACTAGGTACTTGAAATCACAAACTGGGACAGATATTATGGCAATATGCATCAAGTTCTACTACAGTCATGGGACTTGTTAAGGGGATCCTGGGTCGGTTGTTTTGGAGAAGATCTGTAGCTGAATCACCCAGCAGAACAAAATGCATGTGGAAGGAATAATTCTCCCTTCAGAAGGCTTTTGGAGGTACAAACAGGAGCGTGATGAAAATTACCCAGCTGAGCCAAGGTGAAAAAACACCATGAAATGCACGCAAAGTGTCTCTATTTTGGTGGCAAAACTTAAGTATGGAAGTCCCCAGACTTCTCCTATCCTTTCCTTTCTTGTCCTCCCCATATTCTTACTGTCGCTGCTGTGTGATCACCGTCCATTTTTGGGTGCCTCTGTCTTACTACAGAGGGATGAGGTCGTCTGCCCTTCCTGAATTGCAGCTGCTTTCTAGCTCTGCCATCTTGTTCCCACATGGTGGCCAAGTGTGTAAAGTAATCACTGAGGGTGAGAGAAAGTGAAACAAAGAAAAATAAATATATTGAGATCATTGTTTCAGTACCCCTGCAGGAAGCCTGAGGTGTGGTTGAACTAGTCTGGTACTGTTCTGCCCTTTGGCACTGTTTTATGTGTACTCAGGGGAAATAATCAGCAGCATAGTCATTTTTTACATTTAGAGTATACAGATAATTTGTGAGTATAATAAATATAAATAAATAATATATGCTGCTTTTTACAATGCTACTATGAATAGATAAATAATGTATGTTGTATATTGAACACAAATATGGCAACGCTTTGTATTGTTTTACATGATGACGAATTGATTTTAATTTCTTTGCAGCTAATCAAAGCACCATATCCAAAACCTTATATTAAGTATGGATTTTCAGTTTTGCGTTTACTAGAATAGACTGCATCTTATGGCAGCGGTGAGTTTGGATGATAAAACATAGAATAAGGTACAGTACCTGAAACTCCTCCTCAAGTTTGCACAAAGGATACCCCAGCCACAGAGTAATCAGTTGGCTCCAGAACCCACCCAGCAAGAATAAACACCTTAGTAGCTGAGGAGAAAGTACCTGCTCTCCAGGAGAATCTTCTGAGATGGGGATGGGAGTCAGCCTGTCTCAAAAAGCTAGTTTAGTAGACTGTTATGCTGTTTTTTATGTAATTAATTACTTCTTGTTTTTTATATAATCAATTGCCTCTTGTTTAGCTAGTCCCATCAACAGTCTTTTGAAAAGTTAATCCAAAATATTTCTCTAAGCTGAACTGATAGAATTTCCTTTTCAGCTGTGAGAGAGAGACTATTCTTGTTCAAGACCTCATTCAGGCCAGTAATGGAAATGCAAAAGCTTGGAAAGGGTGCCAGGCCAAGACCAGGCTGGCAGTGAGGGTCTTTGGTTAACCTGGAAAGGATGGATCCCATGCCCATTTTACTATCTTTCTTCTCTTTTTCAGATTACTTTCATGTCATGTGTTTTTTCATGTAATCTGATTTACTAGATCTTGTTATTCTACCTAGAAAAATAATTTTCTGTATGAAAACAATTTGCCTCTTGGAAAATTTTTATGCTTCTATAACAATAATACAGGGTGTACTGCATTCTAGCTGCACAGTACATCTACCTGTCTATAACCAAACCCAGCACAGGTAAGTGCTGATAACCTCCTCCAAGTGAAATGTATTCGTTAGATGTACCAGCTTTGGTACATAGTGGAACTGTGGAACTATATACACAGTGAGAACATCCATGGCTTCCTTTATATATGGGTGTGAATACATTAATCACTCCAAAAGTTTAACCTTATAGAAATCCTGCTATAACGCTGGTGCTTAAGGAGGCTACCTAGAACAGAGGCTAGACAGAGTTAATGGAATAAAGTAGATATTTATTAAAAGGCCTTCAAAGATACACCTTGGTCAGTACAAGATCGCAGCCGATCTTGGGTGGCTACACCCAAGATAGACAACAGGTCACAAGTTTTCACACTTTTTAAAGTTTTGGTTCATTATTGGGGTTGATATCCTATTACAGTCTCAGGTTATGAAGTCCCATCCTCCCAGATTGCTCTCCTCAATTTGCCATTGTTTATACTTTTTGAGCCTGAAGCTGCAATGTTGTCCTTAGTCTCAGACTGGAAAAGGATTATTTTGTCTAACAACCCTGTGAGGAGAACTTGCTAACACTTTATACGAAAGTCAGTTACCTACTAATGCAATACAGAATCCAGAAAGTATGAAAGCTAAAACTTAAGACATCAATGCAACAGAGCTTTTTGCTCCCATTCATCTTTTGGAAGTGAACTCCAACTGTGAACACCCTGCTTTTATGTGGAAGCCATTTCCCTTGATGAGTTTTCTCATATCTCTTTGATATTCTCTTGATTTGACAAGTCCTCTCCTCCTTGTATTCTGAAATAATAAATAAAATCCATAAGTTTCTTCTTTATGTTTTCTGCACCATACACAAATTTATATAATCGCTCGGGTCTGTCCCTCTCCAAATGTCAAATTGTTGTCTCTTCATACCCAGACAATTTTTTGGTAGCTATTGGGATTTTACTTTTTTTTTCTTTTCTAATCTTAGTTGAGGGCATTCCTTGAAGAAGTAAAGCATGAAAACCCTCCACATAATATGTGATCAGTACGTATTCGTAGCCCTTATCTAGATGGCTTTTTTCTAAAGATCCATCTGACTTCAAGCAGGCAGAATTAAATGCTACAGAAATCAATCTGAATTGATCTGTATGCCTTTTTAAAAGCAATTTTAAAGAAGTTGTAGTCTTCCTTGCTAACATTAAGAAATGCATGTACATGCATCTGGATCTGAACTGATTTTGAAATAATAATAGCACATTTTGAAAATGTAACAGTATTTCATTTGAATTTAAATGTCTTGTTTTAAATGAGAAGTTATGATATGGAGCCAAATCAGTTGGCTTAACAACAAAAGGCAGTATGCTGATGAATTATGTATGTTATCTTCATTTTCTGCCTGCTGATAATTGACAGGTATCATGGAACCTTCTACTTACTTCCTGTAATTATATGCCATATATCAAACACCAACTTGTATGTAATGGTCCTCCCTACACACACATACACACAAAATGGTTTTATGTTTTATTTAAAGCTTACAGCATTTTAAAATTTTCTGGTTCACTCACTCTGTTTTGCAAGCTGCTTTGTCACTCAGCCCATGTCAACAATGTTAAATTAATAAGATTTCTTCGGTGTCAGTTTGGCAGAGTCACTCATTCAAGTGATGGCTTCATTCTTTTGTTTGTTTTGTTTTTTTATATATATTGGTTAGGCTAAGCCATACTGAAGAAAATTTACCTGCTGTTTGGACATGTGTAGTAAAACAGGTTTCTCAGTCTTTTGCATAAAGTTTGTGTCTTAACTAACAGATCTATTTTCATCATTATGTCACAACTTTAATTATGTTAGGTTGAAAAACTAGTGTCTTAACAGAGTCGATTAAATGGCTAGTTCCATCTTGGTAGTTTGCATTTAATTCAGACTAACTCCACCATAACAAGGATACATTAATTGAGTAGCTCTACAACTGGGTTCATTAGATGCAATACTTACTGATTAAATTTAACCACTACTGGGTATCTTAGCACATGATTCAAAATTTCTTTTCATTCAGTGTTTTGCTTCTTGGAAGGAAATTAATTTTGCTGAGAATAATTTTAATAAACCGGTGATAATAAAGTAAATCTTCAATTAAAATGAAATCTTAGACCTTGAAGGGCTTTTTACCTATATTGATTTAAATGTCCAAATTCATATTTTAATTGAAAAACTTAGCTGCAGTAAATTGTATTCCTGGTATATGTAAAAAAGCACTACTAGCATATATTGTGGAAAAGTTTCTCGCTATCATTGCATCCTTGACAATATTCTCTACAAGAGAAAGTGGCCCTTGAACAAAGCCCCAGAAATTACAGAAAGTAATTGCATAAAAAGAAAATTAGATTATATCTCTTTTGTTCCTATTAATTTCAACTTGATGTGTCAGCATCTTTAGAAACCTTAGTTTATATTCTTTTCCTGTATCATTGATTAATTTGGTTCAAGGCTCTTACCTTAGTCAAATAAGTGATCTGATATACTGTTTCTCACTGAATTAGAATAAACTATTAAATATCTTTATAAAGCCCCTTTCATCAAAAAACACTTCAACATAAGTAGAAGGTGATAGCCTGTGAGCAGCCAGCGATGGCAAAGGAATGGAATGCACTAACATGAGCAAGTAACAACCCTGCTCTTTACTGAACTGAAAGAGAAAATTTCATAACGGAAAAAATCCTCAACAAGTTTTTTTTCTAGAGCATGGTTTTGGCAGAAGTATCTGGATAGAGCACCTCTCTGGCTTGAGTGTGCTGAACACCTGACTGCAGAATAACAAGGTAAAAAGCAGCCTGCAGGGCTTTTTGCAGTCAGGCTTATATGAACAATTGTTACTGAATATACATAAACACAGTTTTCAAAGACTGAACATTCAACTGAAGTAACTATAAAATTCATGGGATATGATGAAGGCATTCTGCTGTTGGGCTGAGCACTAACTTCTCTATTTCTCTCTATTTCTCTCTCTATACAATAAGCTATAGGTTGAGGACCTATAGCTTATTGAATAGTAAAAACATATTGCTTAAACTTTTTTTAACATCCCTTTAGACAGAAAGTTACATGGAGCAGCAACCATGATTTAAATAGAAATCATCATACTCCGTCTCTTATTTTTATATTGCATTACCACCAGTGCACCTAAACTTTTGAAGAAGGTTTTGTTTTCTAGCTGCTGCTTATCCAGTTTAGGCTGAAGGAGCCCTGATGTCTCCAAAAGGCTCTCACATTCAGTGGCAGAAGCTTTCCAGATGATCTCAGATGGATCTGGCCCACAGGAGTGTCTTGGGGAAGCGAGCAGACTGTGGGGTTGTCCTCCAGAGGCAGAGTGTTCCAGGGACATACAGTGGCCACTCTTCAGAAGGGAAAAGCCTAATCAAGAACATTTCCATAAATTGGCTTATTCTGCCTGCTAAAATTAAAGTTAGGAAAGGGTTGTATTAGTTTTAGCAAAAATAAAATGTGACTATCTTCCATTCTGTATCCTTGTAAAGAATAATCGAACAAACTTTCAAAACAAAACAAACTCTGAGATCTCTTTTCATCTTTTAATGATCTCCTCGCTTATTAATCTCCCGAGCATATTTTAATTTGTTTAGGGGTAAATAATATATCACTTTCTTCACAGCAATGTTATGTATTTAGTAAGTAAACCTGTGAAGTTAACAGGACTACACCTTCAGTTAAGGTTAGGACCTTGGCAAAGACCTTTTTTAATCTGTAAGCATTCCCATTATGAGTGCTTACATAAGGTCTCATTATGGTAGAGCAACAGTTATTATGTTATCTAATCTTTAGCAGTCATGGGCAGCATTACTTCCTGTTGGGGTACTCGCAGTCTCATGCTCCACAGCTTTCATAGATCCATTAGTGCTGGAAAAGGCTTCCAAGATAATTGAGTCGAACCTTTGACCAAACACCACCCTTTCAAGTAAACCATAGCACTAAGTGGCACGTCGAGTCATTCCTTGAACAATGCTGGGTGTGGCGACCACCACTTCCCTGGGCAGCTCATGCTAGTGCTTGACAACCTCCCTTCCATGAAGAAATTTCTCCTGATGTCCAACCTAAATGTCCCCTAATGCAGCTTGAGACTCTGTGCACTTGTCCTGTCGCTGGTTACCTCGGGGGAGCCCGACCGCGCCTGGCCACAGCCTCCTTTCAGGCAGGTATCGGGAGTGGTAAGGTGTCCCCTGAGCCTCCTTTTCTCCAGGATAAACACCCCCAGCTCCCTCAGCTGCTCCTCACAGGACTGGCGCTCCAGACCCTTCCCCAGCTCTGTTGCCCTTCTCTGGACTCACTCCAGCACCTCGGTGTCNCCAGGTCATGATGCCCTTGACCTTCTTGGCCACCTGGGCACAGCCTGGCTCACGTTCAGCTGCTGTCACAGCACCCCCAGGGCTTTTCCACAGGGCAGCTTTCCAGCCACTCCGCCCCAGCATCATCATGTGCTCAGAAGTGGGAGCATTAGACCCTCTGTTCCCAGAGGTCATCATGGGTATGGATAGCTGAATTCACAAGCACCTAGTGGAGGAAAATGCTTTGCTGAAACTAAGCTTTCCCACACAGATGAGCTGCAGCTGAAGAGAATGGCTGCCTGGTCCATAGACCTGTGCATGGAGAGTTCCCATGCTGACCTCTCAGCTGCAAGGAGCTTCTGACAAAGCTTACACCTCTATGACTTTGTCAGTAGGCCTTCAAAGGGTGAATTGAAAACACATTACTCTATACTTTCCCTGAGAGAATAAGCACATAATTTCTGCTTATTTTGGCTATTAAGTCTACCAACAAAAAGTCCTACTGTGGCAAAATAGGCTGTCATTCTCATAGCAGGCTGACTTGATTAGTACAGTTGCAAAGCTTGTTTTGCAATTCAAACCTTGTCCTAATCCAAAATTATTTTCCTGGATAAATCCAATTAAAATATAAATACTGAATCAGAACACATTTTCTGTAATTACCAAGCAATTCAGTGAAAAGACTATTAAAGTAGGCTAAATTGCCTCTCTTACCCTGCCAGCCCTTCTTGCCCCCCCACCCGGGGTACCTTTCTGAAGCAGTAGTGTGCTTGGCAGGGAGGCAGGGGATCAGCCTGCATCTGCAGAGCTCCCAGTTTTGGGCTGGTTTGCAGGCAGCTGTGCTCCACTGAACCCTAGTACTGCTCCAAAGGGAGAAAGGATTCCTGACAGAACAGTGTCTAATGGAAATGGATGCCTCTCCTATCCTCTTTCTTTTCATTTGAAGTCCTCTCCTAGCTGGATATGCTTCTGTCAGATCAGTCAAGGCATCAGCAAGCTTTGCTCTGTATTTGCACAAAGACAGCAATATTTAAATTATGATAGTCATTTGTCATATGCTTCTATTTAAATTAAAAAAAAATCTATAAAATTTCCATTGGCAAGTGCTAGGAGTTTCCTGGTTTTATAAAGCTGGCAGACATGTCATCATCACTATTAATTCTGAGAAATTTGAAGAAAAAATTGCCATTTTTTTAAACTGCTTTTTTTGTTAGCTGGCCACCTTGATGTCTGTAGTAGCTTTGTGTTTGTAGGGTATGATTTCTAAGTGACAGCTTAAATGTCTCAAAGAATTCATAACAGTCCCCCTCAGATTTGTGCTATCTTCCCCAATTAAAATCACAGAGCATCAGGCCAGGATGAAGGTTTATCAAAAACCCACTGCTATGAAAAATCCTTCTGAAGCAACAAGGTTGTGTACATGTTCAATACACCAGGTAGAAGCATTTTTGAGGAAAGGTTTTTTCCCTCTAAAAATGACAGTTGGTAAACTGAATATTTTCCAGGAATGGCATGGTTTTGACAGAAGAAACAAGAACACAGACATGAAGAACCTGGGCCAGGGCAATCTTGTGGGAGAAGAAGGAAATATACCCAAAATGTACACCCACACCAGACAGATTCTTTGGGAACAGAAGGGTTTTTCCACTACCCTGGACTGTGTCTGACTGTGGAGCCATTCTCTGCCCTTGCTTTTCTGCTGGAGATACTCCACTTTAGAGAAATAATCTCAAGTTGTCTGGGCTGGGCTGCAGGAAAGAGGCTGTGGCTGCTGGGCTGTGCTGGGCTGGGGCAGGTGCTGGGGCTGAACCCCCTGGGGCAGCTTCACCCCTGTGCCTGGAAGCACCAGTGCTTCTGAAGACCTGGTTATTGTGGGATCATCTCGCTACTTTTTCCTGCTTCTACTGGAAAGTGCAATTTTACACTTAAATGTGAAATGAGCTATCTGGTGAATATAGAAATAAAAGACATTGTGAATGTTTTCACAGATGAAATTCTTGTTTTCTATCCAGACTCCAACATAACAAAAAATAGACATGCTCTTGTCATGACTGAAGGCCTTCTGGAATTCTCAAAGTTGAGATTGGATCCCCACAGCATTTTTACTACTACATTTCACTTTAACCAAACAAAGACGGAAAGAAAGAAGTTCCCTATCTCTAATATGTTTCCACCCATGCCAGTAAGCATCTTTGTACTGATGATGCTTAGACTAGGAATTTTTGTATCATTATATTTCAAGGATGCACTTTAATGATTTACATGTTACAGCTTCCAGAGTAATACAGACTGTACTTGTCCAGAGCTGTTTCAGCACATTTTTTCAACACATGATTACGCCATACTTGCCTCAAGATAATTTGTTGAAAATTTTATAAGAACTGCATTTTTACTAGGTGTTATTAGAATCAAACCAAAAAATCATTATATAAATATACACTGTATATATTCCAGTTTTGCATCCTACTGCTTCTATAATGTGCACAAATTTCACATTACTGCTTCTTCAGTTGTCTCTCTTATTAATAAAACAATTATCTTTAGACCCAGGAAATACATAAAAGTGTGGAAAGTGATGGTGAAAAATCTGTGACTTTCACACGAAAAACAGAAAAAAAATTTAAAAACTATCAGAAGGAGATCATTAAAAGCATAGAATCAATTACTGTATTTCCTTACTTTTGGACTACACAACATCCCAGTTCTCTGGTGATACAACAGAGGAACCTACTATCCTTGATGGACACTTTTCAGGTTTATTGTTATTTTTAATGGTAGAAAGGGTGAAAGGATGATGAGGTGAATCTAACCATTATAATGATAAAAAAAATACTGCTGTTCTGGCAAGAATAATAATGATGTACTTATCAGTGAGAACTTGCAAGTGAAACCAGTCTGCTCTTGCCATTCCAGTCAGACAGACAAAGATGGGACAGGGCCCTGCATTTAGGAACAGCAGCACAGCAAGTTCAACAACATTTTAGTATCACTTTTACAACATGGAAAACCCAGAGCAGTGTTAATATTTAGAGTCTGTTTGGGTTTAGCTGGAAGAAAGCCCAGCGCTAGTCACAGGCCCAAGTATAAATAGGCTAAACGTTGTTTGTAGGGAAAGGTGCCAACCACAACATAACCTGTCCCTGTTCCTGCGGGAAGGGGGGCATTGAGAGGAAACAAGCATGCAGGGAGAGAAAAGAATGAACAGGAATGCCAAGGGCAGTGTCACTTTGTACCAGCCATGCAGTGAAGGCAAAGACAGTCTGAATCCCACAGCCCAGTTGCCTGAGATGGAAACATGTTAGATCATATCATAAAAGTAGAACATCTACAGGATAGGATTGGAGCTGGCTTTTTACTTTTCATTTTGTGCAGTCAGTGACATTCAATTCTGATTCTGACCCACGGGTTCTGTTATAGTACAAAACTCCGTAGTGACATGCTGGATAGGAGTTTGGCTTGTCTGGGGGATACAGGATGCAGCTGGTGTTCAAACCTGGCCTCCTTCTTACCTTTGCTGTGGTCCCTAGGTATGAAAATATCTGAAAACTGGTTCAAGATAATCATCCTTATGCAATGTAAGTATGCCTCTTCTCCTTTTAGTTAGAGGTTTTTAGAACACTTCTCACAGAAAAAAGATGGAATTATATATAGTGTAAAACTAGTGCTGTAAATGAGAAAAGTGTTTCTTTAATAGTTAAAAGTAATAACAACAACAAATATCCCAGAATTTAAATTCTTCCCAATTTCAGTACTCCCTGCTTTTACTAAGCAGGAGCATTTATTGAGGATCAGATATGCTTGGTTTACATGTCATAAGGACCATCTTCTAACAATATTGGAAATTAATTAGGAAAGCTAATATACTGTGTTTCAAGTGGAAAAAATCATTTGCTTATATCAGCCTCACTGACATATGAGACACAGTCTAAATACTCCTTTGGTAAATGTTTAAATATAGGTGTTCTGATCACTTTCATATACAGAGATTCAGTTTTAGTGTATCATCTTACCAACATTTCAGCAGCAAATTTTGGCTCAAATCACCAAATAATTTCCATTTGTGAATCATCAACCAGTTTCATAATACTTAATATATGGAAAATCTTCTTAAAGTTATAGATAGATATATAGGTTTGTGGGGTTTTTTTTTTCAGAGAGAGATGGGGGGGAGAAAGAATTCTTGATTTGGGAGGGGATATGGTGAGTCCTGAGAAAAGATACAACAGACAATAGATAGAATTATTCTATTAGGGTTTGGTTTTTGTCACCTCCTTTTTCTCCTGACAATAACAAAGAAGAGGAATCAGAATAATTCCCCTTTTCTTCCTTGTTCAACTCCAGATTTGCTGGTAAGGAAACTAGAATTTAATAAATAAAATAAAGAAAGAAAATCCACAAGTTGACTGTCCATAAAAATCTAGTTGAACTGATGCACAAGCTGGTAGAGTTGGAAAAACTTTCAGCATCCTTGCCACAACCCATTGTCATTGAAAAGGTTTCCTATTTAATAGACAGATGGTGGCTGGTTTGTGCTAGAATCCAAGCCCACTTCACCTTTGGAATATTGAAAAAATGTGGATATTAAGCCATGTAGATTGCTCAATACCTTACAGTGTTAGAATGTCTCTGTGTCTTTTGTCTTTCTTGCCTAGATAAATGCATTTTAAAAGCAGTTATTTGCTCCTTCTTACAAATTTGAAGATCACTGGCATCCACCAACCTGTGCAATCACTAAATTAACAAGTGAGATTGATCTGTTTGCTGTAGATATGAAATAAGTGAATATTCTATTGCCCCAAATGGAAGTATTTTAATACTACATATCCCTCTCTGCACCACTTGGTGTTACTCTTCCACAGTCCTGCTTTGTCAAAACCTTGGTGAGGATTCCATGGATCATCAATTTCTCCTAAAGACCAAAATGGCAAGCATTTCATTCTGGAGAAACAGAAAACCCCTCTCTGTGGTGGCAAACCATGGGACTGAGTTCACCAGCTCAGCTGGTCAGCCAGGGTGTGAAGGGTGTCAAGCTACATCCCAGCACTGTAATCAGCAGGGGAACATGAGACAAAGCATCCTTCTGTATTTTGCAAGGAATTCAAACCCAATGGTATGTTCTAGGCTCCTGCAATCTGCATAATATGCAATTAGACACAGCAGTTATATTTTTTTCTTAGTGACATGTTTTTCTGCATAAATGGATATCAGGTGCCATACATGCTGCATCACTGATTTATATTTGTACAGTAATTGCCTAAGCTGATTACAGTGCCCAAGTAAGCAGAAGGGGAATGGAAAGAGGATTCCTCATCTGGTTTGAAGAGTTACAGTTTTCTTTTTGAGGATTAAAGCTTTCTATTACCTGCACTATATTTTTATTGTTTTATATTACCTACACATATTTTTATCCCTGTGTTTGCCTTAGAATGGATCTTGCTGACCCAAGAGCACAATACTACCTTATTTGGTGCAATCATTTTGCTGAGGTACCCACATCACTGGGTACATGGAAGCCACGTCACTGGTTATGTGGAAATCAAGAAGTAGCTGACTATGTCCATGACTGAAAGCACCAGCTCCTTCTGTTTTCACCCTGCGCATTCATCTCAATCTGTGCAGAGTGAATTCACAGCTTTCACATCCCAGCACTTCATAACAAGGAGCACAGAGGTAAAGAAACCACTGTGATTGCAAATTTTCAAGCAGCGTTTGGAAGGTGTCCTATAAAAATCAGATGGTCTTCAGATCACCTCTGTTATGGGGCAAAGAACAGAAGAGTAGGGAAGAGAGATTGGAGCTAGGCAGAATGCTTCAACTATTTCACTGCCACTTGGTCATTGCTGAGTTTTGTAGTGGTAACAACAAATACAGGTACATGTGTGTAACAATCCCAGAGGAAAACTACAGTCAGTAGTGACATCTCTAAAAAGACTTCCACTAATAGCCCCAAATTTTAGCCCCAAATTTCATGCCACTCTAAGCCATCTTGTCCAGTACAAACTTAGTCCCACCAATAATGACATCATTGTTCATATCACATAAAAGAGGCCTTAAATGACGATTTAATATTTCCTCTTACAATGTTATCAAAATTATTTACAGCAATATTTTACCTGTTTGAGTGCACTGTTTTACATTTCTTTAGAGCTGCATCATCAAAGACATAGTTTTACGTCTCCAAATTCCTCTCAGATATTGAAAAAAAAAATAAGAACCAACACAAATAGTGAACTTCTTATTTTCTCTTGTCACTAGTTCACTGTCATTCCAGCCAGCATTAATCTCTATTACTCTTGACACTGTTCTGCTAGGAACAGAGCAGTGGTGCTTTAAGTGTGTCTGCTACTTCACTGTGCAAGGATAGATGAAAAGGAGACTAAGGGGAGGAAAAAATAGCTCTGTAATGAAAATAAACCCAGCCTTTGATGCAGGCAGAGTTAGGATTAGCAGAGTTACACACTCACAGTCACACTGCAGAAGGCAGCTTATGCATCTGGGCTCACACTGAGACTTTTTGTACAAACAGCATCAAAACGTTCACAACTCTGCCTGAAGTTTTTCTCAGTTCTCACGTTTTTGTTGCATTCAGCAGTGAAATTTAAAGGTGGAAATGCATGGCCCACAGCAGCTATGAGGCTGTCACAGGAACTAGGAAGTGACTAGAGCAGGTAGACAGGTGAGGGAGGTTTGAGAGCTGTGGGAGGTAGTGGATCATTTCCAGAAGGACCAATGAGGAAAACTCCAGCGGGGAAACCATAGCCAGGGGGGTGGGTGGGTAGTAATGACATGGAGATGGAGGCATAACATCAGGAAGGCATATCTAGAAAACATTTGGTCTCAAATGTGCTCTGACACCCTTACTAAGATAAGCAGAATGTTCAGGTGGCTGGCAATGCCTAGGAGCACCCAGGGTTTTCTCACCATGTGGTACATATGGTCCTAATAAAAGACTAAGGCTGGTGGCTATAAGCTTGCCTGTGCAAAACATACAAGGCACACACCAACATATTAATACTGAACCGTGAGCTTGTAGAATTTTTTGACTTTTCATATTTGGTCTCTTAATCCCAGTATTACTTTTAAGTCATGTACTATATGTTCAAACACAAGTAAGGAAGGTTAAGCAAAACCACTACAACTTATTGAAAAGTCATACTCTCCGATTGTTATCAGAGTGCCATGTTAAATTTTTGACTTGCTCAGAAAACAAAAAATGTGTTAAAAATGCATTCAAACTTGATTAGATATGGTATTTCTTGTAAAGAACAAAGCCCAGAATGATGTGCTCACATGAAAATACAAAATGTGATCTGTTTTAATTTTTTTCAACGTACCTTCTCAAATTTGTTTCAACTGGCATAGTTAGCAAACAATAATGGACAATGTGCTCTGCAGTATCTTATTTTCCTTAAGCAAAACCAAAACCATCAGGGCCACCTATATCTAGAAGTATTTTCTACAAAGGCCATTTTGGGGAATGAGGCTGCTCTTCCATTCCATGGTCTCCTGCACTCCCTCTGCTTTTCCTGCTGTGAATATTTTTCCAAATAGCCAGTCTCTTTCTACTCAGTGTGTCATTTGTTATCCCATGTTTCTCCCGAACAATGGACAGCAGAGTATGAAGTTCATAGGGCGCAAAGTGACTTCTCTTCCTTTATTAGTTGCAGATGCAAGCAAGAAAACCCAGAGTCTTCCATATCAAACCCTCTACTTATTATAGAGCCATTCCCATGAAACATCCCAGTCTCTGGCAAGAAGGTCAACTGTGAACCAGAAAATATCAAAACAAAGTCTACACATGAGAGAAATTCCCAATCCAGCCAGGTCAGCACTACTATCTTGAGGAGGCATATCCACAAGCTCCAACCACTCTCCTTAGCAATCCTGAACATATCCTGTTCTTGGAAGCCACTTTCTCCGTATCTCCCCAAGTAAGACAGTAAATACTCCTTTTCATGAGTTTAGCAGAAAAAGTCTCTGATTAGCCATGGAAGCAAGATGAGGTAGCCAGGAAGAGTCTGGGTTTTTCTATAACTTGCTAGTCACAGATACAACTCTGTGCAGAGTGAATTCCTCATGCATGGTGATAAAACTTCTACCCAGCCACCCAACCTGATGGATCCCTCCAGACCCTGCACCATGCAGCCCAAAGCTGTAGTTCCCACCAACAACCAAAGAGGGGAAAATTGGTATCTGACAGCTCATTAAATTATGTGGTGAAAAAAAAGCATTTTGTAGGCAAATAAATGTTAATCAAGTGTATAACTGCTTCTGATACCTAAACTACATCTCCAAAATTTTTAATCTATTAAGGTTAATGAAATAAGAAAGAAAAACCACGGAGATTGAACTGCCTTAGCTTTGGGAACCTCTGACACTTTCACTCATAGTGTCTTACCTACAGGAAGTTTGTCACAGTCCCAATTGAGCTCCTCTCTGTGAGTAGCCACAGGACTGATGTACTGGATCTGCCTTTTGGATTGTATTTGCTTTCAAGCCAGCTCAGTTGGAGTTGCACCAACAGAGTGTCTAAGCCTTTTCATTGTCTTCATGGACCTCACTATGGAGTAGGTGTACTCTCAGGGAATTATGCAGTCAATAACATGGCTGTTCCAGCTCCCAGTTTAATTGTCTGAGAACTGCATGATGGGTAGAGCATTGATAGCCTCCCAAACAAACTGTCTATCAAGTAGTCAGCAAGTAAAAAATAAATAAACCACAAACAAACAAAACAACAACAACAACAAACCCTAAGAAAGCTCAGACCTGAACAAAAAAAATTGTGGGGTTTTGTGATCCTCAGTACCTCTGGGCAGTACAGCTTCCTCAGTATCTGTGCTCACTCTTCTAGGATGTGGTGGAGAACTTCTTCCTCTTGTAAACTTGCTCACCTATACCTGTTAGTAGCTTTCAGCTAGCATTACCCAGGCAAGACTGCGTCACTGCTTGTTACTGTCACCGGAGTATCTCCATTTCTCGGTCTCGCTTTGATGACATTAAGTGGACAATTCAGGTTGCACTGAAAATGATGGGGAGTTTGTAGAATGGAATGAATGCACACTGCAGGGTTCCCTGGCTCCCCACAGCCCTGGCTCCCTTTACACCCTGGATCAGAGGTGTTGCCTCACCAATATGCAGCAAAGAAAAGCCACTTGGAGAACAATCATCTGGCAGCCAGTGTGTATGCTTTGTATCAATCACCTTTGGGAAACATGAAGCTATGTCCACATAATTAGGGAAACATGTCACATTCAGTCTTATTCTGGTCCTACATCTCATATTTGCCTACTTTATCTCTTAAACACAATTATAACTACACTGGCATATTTGTTTTCTTTTCTCAAACCTGTTTTTCTTGTTATAATAGCATGTGATATATCAACTATTCATTGCAATTAAGAAGAAAAAAAACAGTAACACTGCAAGTAGGTAAGACTGTGCAGACATTCCAAGGCTGTGATAACGTCACAAGTCATGAGAGCTTTGCTTTTTGAGGCTATCATTTTGCCAGAATGACTGGGTGGGGATGCCTTTGTGTTAACAATTAGTATTGTAGGGTTTTTTGGGCACATCTTTTGATTCCCTTGACTGTGTTTTTAAGATTGGAAGGATGCTTCTTAGTGCTACATGCTGCATCTAAATGTGACTAATTACACCAGAGACAACCAGTGCCAGTATTGGTTGGAGGAACAGTTATGAGAATGATCATTTCCAGGATCACACCAGCATGCACCTTTTGGTGGTCTGATGGTGTTTAAAACTACTTATTTTAGAAACCTTCTTTCCAAGGTTCCTCATTAGGTGAATCAAAGTGATTGTGCTTCCTTTGATTAAAGATCTGCTGTTTGCTTTCCAGAAAATTCAGAGCTAGGAAATTTGACACACTTGTGGTGACCTCCAAGATGCAACTCTCATGGCTTGTAGTACTGATGAATCGCCAAAATAACTGTATGTTCCTATCTCATTCTAAAATTTCTTAAATACCTGATGTATCCTGAGATATATTTCAGTAGTTTTATCTCTGCTGAATGCATTCAGGATAGGACCTTTGTAATAAATTCAAGGTCTAGCACTTTTTTGTTTGAACTGATGAGGCTTCATTTCAAGCAACACTTCAGTGTTTTTGTCTCCCTTCCTTCATGGCTTTGCCATGCCAGGCATTTTTGTCTCCTTTTCCTGCTGGCTATTGCATGCCAACTAACTTACTGCTATGGCAAAGAATATACCCCATGTGTCAGAAGCATTTTTTAACAGAGTCTAAGCTGAATGTTGAATAAAGCCATGCTTTATGTAGAAGAGTTTTAATTATACTTCAGTCTCTGGAAGTGGAAGGTAAGGCCAGGATGAGTAGGACTGGGTTGTCAGGAAGATAGCTGCAGGGAATCAGAATATATCATTACCTAAGGGAGTGGTATCCTCAATCTTCATCTACTTTAATTCTCTCACCAGACACATCAAATGACAGTGCTGTAGGGCTTAAAAAAATTGGGGCGAAGCTGGGGCAGCGGATGGCTTATAATGACAGCCTGTCTAAATGTCTAAGTGGCAGACAAGTGGGGAGAAAGAAGTTTGCAATACAGTGTAGCTAAGGTGGAGTGATAATGTGTTTGGATTTAATCTGCTTTCTTTCTCTAGCTAGGTTTGACAACTGGCTAAGCTGGCTAGCTCCATGTGAGCTTCACAATGCTGTCTATTAAATTATTTGCTAAGAAAATTGAAATTTGGCAGTTGTCACAGTTGGCCAGAACTAATTGTTCTTTCATTGAACACAGCAGCTAAGGACTTGAATGATGTTTGCTTTATTGGCAGAAGTGAGAGGCAGCCACAGCCTGATTTCTTTTCCTAAAAGAGACCCAGGTTAGGAGTCCAGTGCAGGTGGAATTAGTGTGAAGAAGGAGCTCTCCAGTAGGTAATGTGGCTGCTGTTCTACCAGTCTCTCTTTCTCAAGAAAAGAACATGCTTTTCCATTTCTGTGTCACTGTTCATACATGAAAATCTACTTCCTACTCCCTTAGCAAATATGGCTTGTACTTCCCTAGCTCTTGTGGTACATGCACGTATACTTGGCACAACAGCCACAGGTAACCTGGGACACCCCTGCTGGTCCCACCATGAGCTTGAGAGGCTGGCAGATGCTGGTTCATCCAGCACAGCTAGGAGCCCTGGCACATCCCATGAATTCTCATGGGAAATGAGGTGTCTCAGCAGCCCAGAACTTCTCTTCCTTGCCCAGACTTGATGATTACCATAAGCTGACAAGTGAGGGACCGTACAATGCTACCCCACCACTTCAGCATAGGAAACCTGACAAGCCTTTCTGTTTCCTGTGAAAGAGAAAAGATGGAAAAATTAGGAGTGCCCACATGGAAGGGTGGGGTTGCTCTTACTCAGCTGTGTTTAAAAGTTGGGCTTTCAGCTGGGGTAGTCACAAACCTCCACTAATAGACACAGGAGAGAAATAGGCACTTCCTGAGACACATTCATGCCATCTGAGACAGCTATCTAAAGAGGCCAGCCCTGGCAGGTGATTCATCCATCTAGCACTTTCTCCATAGACTAGGTAGGGAAAATAAACCTTTGGGTAGCAAAAATTAAGTCAGAGGAGTTCAATATAGATAAAAATAAACATGGCAATACCATCCCCCAAGTGTTCTTCTAATGTTGATTTTTTTTTTCCTCTTTTAATGTGTACTGTTATCAGAAGCCAAACATTTATTTAGTAGTAAAACGGGTCAAACCAGCTATCATAGATCTCTCATTTGATTAGCAGCAGTTTTTGTTACCATATAAGTTGGTTTTGTTACCAGCTAATGCATGGTTTCCCTCCTGTACCATGATAGCCTTTTAATCAAAGTCTGTGCCAGATATTATAGCCCATCACATCCCAGGGGAAGAAAGACACAAAGATTTTTCTCTTGCACTCCCTGCTGTTTAAGGAGACAACAAAGAATTACTCAGACATTAAGGTGGCTAGCCATATATAAGTATAGTATATGCACTATCATAAATATGCAGTATGTAGTATATAGACTCTTTGAACTTACATGCCACTACAGATTTCCAAATTTGTTACCTGTGATGGTGGTCAGCAAGTGTTGCCTTGCCAAGAAACCGTAAAAAGCTCACTACCAATTTCTGCTCTCCTGGTTACACATCAACTGACACTGCATTTATTTCCTGAGCAGATGCATGAACACACACAGAGCAAGATCTGCATTTCTTTCTGGTCTAGGACCACAGTGAAATAACACCATGCAAGACAAAAAAAAAGAAAAACCAAGAACAGAATGACATAACCTCCCCTAAATGACCTACAGTCCCAATTAAAACAAAAAAAAAAAAAAAACAAAAAAAAAAAAAANNNNGGAATAATGTCAGTAACAGACAGGTTATCAGTCACTACATGTTTGGCTTCTGCAGCTGGGCTAATTCAGGCATCTGCAAACATCATGGAAGGAAAGAGCTTGATGGAGACAAGCCGGCATTCTACAGAGACTTGTAATGGGCTCTAGATGGCCAAGGCAACATGGCATTTCTCAAACACAAGCATGAAGTTCTCTACTCCTTCAAAGAAAAGATAATGCTTAGTAGACTGATTAGAAAATGGCATCTTTTGCCCAGAGTAAACATGTCAATTCTCAGCAAAGGATGCAATTCAAAACTCATCCCTAACCCCCCTGCACCATTATTGCTCAGCTTTGGCAACTCCTCATTCAGCTGCCTTCCACAGATCCCACTCCAAGATACCAAATTTCCAGCTTACCTGTGGATCAGATTTGGATGTTAGAAATACCCACTGGGTGTCTACAACTCAGGAACTATGACCTGCAGCAGTATAATGCCCAAGTGTCTTTGGCTATAGACCAAACATGCTGAAAGGCCTCATAGAAAGAGAAACAGAGAGGCTGTTCACGTGTGTTTTAGCTAGCTATACCATATCTCTTTCTAGGCTGTCAGTTTCCAATCTGCAGTGCCCTTGTTGTCCAGTACAGCTCTTTCTAAAGAAATAAAAAACACTCCAGTTTTAAATAATATCCATAGAGCATGTGCTACATTAAGATTAAGGGCCAAAGGCACACAGACCTCACACAAGCCAAACTGCTGGATGCAACGGGCCCTGGAGACCTCCCTTCATCAGGAGACCCTTGCCAAACAGGGAGGTTTAGGTTTGTAGAGGAAAGGCACAGGAACTATCCTGGCTGTTTTTCATTGTCCCATACTTGCAGGTTGGGAAGAAACTTTAGCTCATCACCCCTCTTTATGAGCCCTACCTGTTCACCTCCTGCGCTTCATGGCCTCCTCCATGGTGGCTCAGACTGGAGGAGTGGGAGAAAGATGCTAGTGGCTCATGAAGGGCTCTTGTGCTTTCTTTACAGACTTGGTGAAAGGGCTTATTTTCTTCATATCTTGCTTTAGTGTCAAATCTTTGCTGTAAATAGAGAGCATGGGAATATTTGTTAGAAGCAAACAAAAAGGCCATAAACATCTCTTTCATATTTAAACAAATATTTGTACATCTACTTATTCCCTTTGCTCTGTCTTTAGGTGTGTATTTCCTAGCAGTAACATTTATCTGTGCTGGATTGATTTATTTATTTACATGCTTAGATCTACATCTCACAGGGGCCCATGTTACTCAGGTCAAGGCAAAAGCCAGGAAAAAATGAGGTTGTGCTGAAAATGTAACTTGTAAGTCACCCAAATGGTTTGGTATAGGCTTCAATGACCTGTGAGTGGCAGCTGCCACTGACTGTGCCTGATGGGAGTTTCATCCTTCTGTCTCAACCTACCACCCCATAAAGGTGTTTCTTGATCTACCACGGCCTCCACAACAGCATGACCCAGGGCCACCATTCAAGGGCAGAATATGAGACTTCTTAACTTCAACCTCTGAGGGAAATCTTCACTTCTAGTCCCTCCTGCCTTTTGTCTTTGCAGCGAAATGAAGCACATCTTCTAATAATTAAAAAAAAAAAAAACATTCTTAGACCATTCATATTTTTCATTCCACATTGCAGCGCCAAAATGTTCAGAACCAGACCAGCTGTTAAAAAATTATGTTAAAGACTTGGAAAAGCATAGTTATCTGAACCTATTGAGAAAGGACTGCAAGATGAAAACATCATCAGGGCACATGTACTAACTTAAGGAATTAATTATTAAGGAATCAACAAACTGTACTCTGTTTTTTGGTTTCCACAGAATAAACCTTCCATACTGATACACTTCATACACAGAGGCCCATTTCTGGCTTAGGGACTTAGGGACTGAATAGTCTTTTGTTTGGTCCTAGACCTGAAAACAAAAGATTTCAATTAGGAATATTACTCATTTTCTGAGCAGTAGTAAAACCGACCTGCACTCTAAATATGGCATTCAGCTGTGTTCCACTTCTTCTGAAGTGCAGCTATTCAGTCTTGTGCTGCTGTGTACTCCTTCCTCATTTGTGCTGCACTGGACTTTTCTGGGCTGCACTGTCAGACAGGGCAGGGGACTGACATGGGTTAAATCTCTCTTGCTCCCATTTCTGTTGGAGCACACAGATTTAGGGATGAGCCTCTTCACTTTCTGGAGAGTTTCAATGAAAGGACAATTCATTTACTGGCTGCTGGCCCTCAGCCCTGGATTTGGTCATCCCTTTGGGCCAAATTCTCCCTTTGGGCATGGTCTAACATGCTCCCACAATGCTTTCAGTGGCAATCCTGCCCACTGAGCTGAGAGCACAATTTAGCTGTTAAAGATGACACAAATCCTGATGCAAAGTCTTTCCTTTGTTCTTTGTTATTTCCAAAAGAATTTCAGTCTCCCTTACAGCTGTTATTTTTCTCCAGTAAAAACAACACTTTTGTGGTCTTTACAAAGAACTAGTAACTGTCAAAAGCCTCTGCTAAAAATATCCCTGTGGAGCATTTGAAGTGCCATTTCTCTTGCATTACTACTTTTAGGCACCATGCTCAACTCCATAGGATGCCTTTTTATGTGTTGTCTTATGTAGTTGCATCTCCTGTTGCAGGGATGAAAGTAACACACACATATTTAAAAAATACTCTCCAACTTCTATTGGACAAAACTGTTTCTATTGAATCAGTGAAAGTACCTCTGGAGTAAGGCACCATTTGAGAATAGTGAAGATCCTGATATTTAACCCATCATTACAGCAGTGTCTCTGGAACCACTGCCATGTACCAAACCAAATACATTGCCTTGGAATGTGATTCCAAAAAAGCCTAAGCAAATTAGCAAACAATCAGTAAATCCTCCCTCATGGGTTACCTGCATGCTCTTAAATTTAAATGGACAAAAAAACTACATATGAATTCTTGGATTAGTATTTTTCACATGTAGCATCTCTTAGGTCTTTATTCAGGAGAAATATTTCATTAAATGCTTAAAATATTGTGCAGAAATGAAAGTCTGTTGATATGCTCTGCTCTTCCAAGATGCTTAAAATATTGTTGTGTTTAGGAGATAATGGGTCAGGAAGTCAGGCCAATGTGAAGTTTAAGCTGAGGTACCAGTTTCTGAAGACTACACACATATTTAGACTCATGATAGGGTAGTATGTCTTGTTCTAGGGCATCACTTTGTACAGACACACAGAAACATTTAGACTCATGATAATGTAGAATATCTTGTTCTAGGGCATCACTTTGCATGCACACAAACAAGTATTTATACTCATGATAATGTAGCATATCATGTTCTAGGCCATCACCATGGTTCAGATGTATTATCTGTGTCTTGTTGAAATAATAGTTTTGTTGCTGATGATTTGGGCTGGCAATGAAGGGGACTGGAAGATCACTAATCCCATCTAGTCCTAGAAACACTCTGCAGGCTGTGCAGGACTCTCAACTCCTTGCTGTTCTCTCCTTGAGGGCCTCATTGTGGCTGATTCCCCACAGGAACACACAGTGTGGGCCAGGACAGCTAAGTAACAGGAGCAGAGAGAGATAAGTCATACAGAAAGAAAGGAAGGCAAATGAACATTCTCACAGCATCTGCTGTTGGCTGGTATATCCATCAGCAGCATGGAAAAAAACAGTCCAGTCATTGCATATATGCCTGAAATTGATAGAGAATATCACAAGACTTTTATTCATTCATAATCGTATGTCTCAGATTTTGGAGAAGTAGAGATGTTATATAACACTAAATCTTTTCTGTATGTTAGGTAATTTTGTAGAAAACAGATGATCAGTTCTTTAACTTCAAAAGGGCTCTGACACTACTAAAAATCTCTTCTTCAAGTGCAACTCAGATTTCTTGCCCATCTTAATTGAAGGGAGCAGAACTGCTAAGTGCATATTATATTTCAGGCAGTGGGGTCTTGCTGAAGATGAGTAGAAAGTGTGTTGTATGGTGGGGATCATGAGGGTCCTTTGTTTTAGCAGTCAACCATTTGCCCTGTCTTGAAGGTGTGCTTTTCAAAGATGTTTCAGGGAAAGGAAAGATACTGACTGTACTTTTGACATTCAGGATGGCTACGTGGGGGCTTTTACTGTATTGGAACTAGATTAAGCTTGTGGTTCATAAGTAGAGAACGTGACGTATTTCAGTACAAAAGGACAGACAAAAACAGAAACACTTTTGCAAAAGTATTTCACAGGCATCATAGAAAAACTGTAATTGTCATAGGGAGTGAAAAGACAGTGATCAAATATCTTGACATTTTAAAAGAGCCCTTTATGCACACTTTTTACTTTCTACATTTTAAATCTGCCCTGCCTCCTCTTTTTCTGCCACCTGGACTGTAACAAATTCAAGACAAGAAAAATATGCATTATGACTCAGGGTGAGATCCATTCTCACAAATCAGCAATTAATCAGAAAGGTACTACTGAAGGAAGAGAGCTCCTTAGCAAGATTTGTCTCCAGTAGGAACAGTACATTTCTTTTCAGGAGAATCTCTGTACAGAGAAAGATAAGACTTGAGAGCCGAAGTTGGCATCTGGCACTAAATCTTCAATGCAGAAGACAGGGAGATCTGCTGCACAGAGCTCCATGGTGTGCAGCCTGCCAGAGCAGTACTTGCTATGCAGATCAGAAAAGGAGAGCAACAGCAGAGGCTGTATACTAATAACCCAGGTTTCAGCTGAGACTCTGCTATAATACAGGCAGAAATGCCTTCATCTCCCCATGCTCTATAAAAACTAGGCATCCCATCCAAACTAGTCATCTTGATTCTTTCCCTCTTGTCAATAGTGAGGAACAGACACTCTGAAAAGTAATTTATCCTTCCTCCTATAGGTACATGCCTTAGGATAACATCACTCATTCTGAAAGAATGCTTGAGTTGAGACAGGTTACAGTCTTAACACCTTGCCTCTTTCAGAGATTTTAGCAGCTCCCAATTAAAAATGGCAGCACTGTCACAATAGTGGAAGCATCTGTGAAAATGCTGAAGGAAAACAACTTTTCTAAACCTACTTCACGTGAACCTACTTCAGGATGCTGCAGGTCATGGAATACAACAGGCTCCTAGATAATGTAATAATAATAATAGAATCACAGACTCACAGAATGAAGTGAGTTGGAAGGGATGCATGAGGATCATCAAGTCCAAACCCTGGCCCTGCAGCTAACCAACCCAAAAATTATATTATGTGCCCAGGAGTATTGTCCAAACACTTCTTAAACTCTGGTCAGCTTGGTGCTGTGACCATTTCCAACCTAAACCTTCTCTGACACATCTCCAGGCAATTTCCTCCGGTCCTGTCGCTGGTCACAAGAGTGAAGACATCAGTGCCTGTCCCTCTGCTTTACCTCATGAGGAAGTTGTAACTGCCATGGGGTGTCCCCTCAGTCCCCTCTTCTCCAGGCTGAACAAACTGAGTAAACTCAGCCACCCCTCACATGCCCTCCCCTCCAGATGTTTTGCAATTTCCATGGCCCTCTTTTGGACGCTCTTGAATAGCCTCATATCCTTACAATACTCTGGTTTCCAAAACTGCACACAATATTCAAGGTGAGGCTGTCCCAGAGCAGAGCGGCCCTTCCTTGCCCAGCTGGTGATACTGTGCTTGATGCCCCCAGGACACAGCTGGCCATCCTGGCTGCCAGGGAGCTGCTGACTCATGGTAGTGCAAATGCCAGAATTATTCAGAGCCTGATCTTTACCCACATTCCCTCTATGAATAGCCAAGAGGGAACAGTGCTGGCGAGTAGGAACAGCAAGCCATTTTTGCCATGCAACATGAAAAGTTGGGATGATACTTTTCCAGCTAGTTCCAGAAATTAACGTTGTTCAGCAAGAGAGTGGATGGCAACAGACACAGCAGATTTGCCAAAAAAAATTCATTATAGCAGATTTCTATGGTGTGGATTGCACTGCCACATAGATCCCTTTGTTAGGTTTAAGCTGCACACCCCTACATGAGAGGTGTGATCAAATGTTTAGTTGTTTTAAATTTTCAGCTAAGAATGAAATTGCATACAGATGTAAATATGCCCTCCCGTTTCCAAAAAATCATCTAACTCTTAACAGAAGGGGCATATTGCCTCCCGTGATCTCAGTACGTAGAAGTTGGATTGTAAGAGAATTCCCTGTGAGGTCCTTGTTGAATACACCAGCCGTATTTTCTTCTTAGATGTGTCTATTAACCTAGGTTTGCTCCACTGAAGTCAGTGAAGTAATTCCAGTTTTTTACTGATGCAGAGGAGTCCAGCATGTGCTGGCTGCAACATTAGCTTTCAGATTGCCTGCTCAAGCAAGTCCCACACCATTAAGCAGGTTCTTTTGTACAGAGCAAACTGCACTACAGAGAGGGTGGAGGTGGCTATGCAGTTAAAGCCCCAGCACTGGTTTAAGGCCTCTTTGTACTATTCTTTAGGAGATATAGGGGTAAACAGCTATACTAAGCCTTCAGCTCTGGATGACTTGGACTGGGAGACTCAGGAGCCCAAGAGTTGGCTTTATCGTCCCTTTTCTTATGAAGTGTGTAGGCGAAGAGGCAGCAATTCCCTGTGAGAACAGAGACCCCTACACAATATAACTGTTCACAAAACTCAGAGTCTCCCTGAATGAAGAGCATAGTTAGTGTCTGGACTACAAAATCCTCTCCAGAGAGTGGAATTCTGTTCTACAGTGTAACCTAAACCTGCAATATAAATGCAAAGTGAGCAGTTGAGTGCATTTGTGTCTTTACTTAAGTATATATCTGGGTATGGTTGAGTCTTAACTTAGTGTTGATATAATCACAAATAAGAAGGAAAACCTGACATCTGGTGGCCCCATATTTTCTGTGATGCCATAATCAGAGCAAGAGGGGTTATTTGGAGAGCAAATTCAAAAGAATCATTCCCATTCCAGAATCAGACTCCTTGCTGATATCTTAATTCCTCACTCAAATAATAATGTCGAAGCTTTATTAGTTAATCAATAAGACATGATACAGGGTATGATTTTCATAAGATAATCATACCCTGGAGCATTTTGAGGCATGAGCCTTATGCCTCTAATCAGATTGGGTGAGATTATCTTTTGATAACCACGCCCTTGGGGAATGGCTCATTTCTATTATGAGAAAATTTTATGGTTGGGGAAAATGTGCATTCCTGATGTAGAAAAATGAAAATGGTACCTTAAAATTAGCAGCTGTTTCTCAGAAGCTGAAAAAAAATTAGATATACTTTTGGAATGCTTCAGGGGAATTCCTCACTATCCATGCTATTTCAAGGCAAAAATAACTTTGAAGCAGATGACATGTTTGGGAGTCACTTTTAGCCTACCATATATGTATAATATATATATACACTTCAAAGAAGCACATAGGAAAAAATAGTCAATAACAGGTTTGCTGTAGAGCTTCAAAACAGAGAAAGGCATTGCCTTGTTTTCTTTAACGACAACAACAACAAACCAACCAAACAACCACAAAAACCCTCCAAAATAACAATAAACAACCTAGATGATTAGGTATTGTTTCTGATGTCATATATGCTACACATCCAAATTGTTGTTTGTATACATTAGAAGCCTATATACAGTCATTTTTGTCTACTGTTTACTAATATGAAATTGTGATGTTGGTAAAAGTTTCATTTAAAGTAAAGAAAAGAGCACATTGCGGTAAAGCAGAAAATCTTTTTCAAATACAGTGGTTAGAACTGGCAACTGCACTTGGGTGTGTACATTAAAAGTGTACTCAGACACTGTTTTTATATTCAAACAGTGTACACACTGACATATTTTGGAATTGTTTTCTATGAGTATTAATAAGAAAGAATAATTAGAAAGGTATCAAATTTGCTTTTAAATGTGATTGCAGAATGCAATTTTTAGGTCTTTATGAACATAAAGCTGTATGAAATGTCTGCGCACTCAATTCATGGTCAATATTCATGAAAGAATTCAATGGTTTTGTTGAGTAAGAGTAAAATTAATAATAAAACCTTAAATAATAATAATTTCAGGACTTCAGACTTAAGCAGGTATTTTTTTATTTATTTATTTGGAGCTAGCCTCTGTGTTCCATTCCACCCCATTCAGTAGTGGGAAAGGAAGTCACAAAGACATGAAATGTTTAGCCCCAGCTTGTCCAAAATGCCTATGACAGAGTAAAAACCAGAATTATTGCCTAAATACAGAGCAAATCTCTACACTATGACTTGATATGGGCCAGAGGGAGCTCAGTCACTAACCTGAGCCCATGTCAGGGGTATTTTTTATGCCAGCTCAGGTGAAAGAGTTCCACTGGTGCAAATACACAAATGGCCTTTCTGGTGAACTTCTGAATATGAGCCTTGCTGCAGAAAACAGATAGCACAGGAGGCAGGCTGTGACCTTTCAGAGAAGATCAAGCTGATAAGCCTTCAAAGCAAAGCAACAGCTGTTTTCAATCTGTGTTCACAGCCTGTGCTCCTGCTGCCACCATGTTCTTCTGTGCTCATACTCATTCTCTCTCCTTGTTATGATTTTTCTAAGCTTTGTTTTATTTTTTCTAAGCTTTGTGTATTTGTAGGTGTGTGTAATAATCTTCCATAAAACACAGGAAGATGTTTTTAGATCAGGATGTTTCTTACCCTTCTCTCCCATCACACACATCTTTTCCATTTTATTTGCTGCCATTGCTCTTGGTTAAACTGCCTGTACAGCAGAATAGCATGAGGTTTTGTGATCACTTTGAAAACAGAAGTACTTAAACCATTCAACTAACTCAGGACCTCTTGTTAATCTACCAGGACAACATTTTGTTCCTTCATATTTCAACATGCACCTATTTCAGTTTTTCTGGTATTTTGGTATTTGTGAAGAGAGAAGGAGTCATGGGAGATGTGATGGTAGCAGTCTCTTTGGCCACAGTTATCATGAAATGGTTGAGTTTAAAATTTTCAGAGTAATGAGAAAAAAGGACAGCATAGTTGCTGCCCTGGAA
The DNA here is from genome assembly GCA_013397315.1 of Donacobius atricapilla. Lineage (NCBI taxonomy): Eukaryota > Metazoa > Chordata > Aves > Passeriformes > Mimidae > Donacobius > Donacobius atricapilla. Next base: position 163,897 of record WBMY01013288.1, read on the forward strand.
TTTAGGAGAGCAAATTTCAAGCTATTCAGGGAACTACTTAGCAGAGCACCCTGGGAACCTGCTCTTGAGGGCTTAGGAGCTCATGAATGCTGCTGAGTCTTTAAGAAACACCTTTTAGACACAGGAGAAGGAAATTCACTGTGTGCTAACTCAAGCAATTGTGGCAGAAGACCAGCTTAGTTGAACAAGTTCTCCTGGAGCTCAAGAGGGGAAGGAAACTATATGATCTCTGGAAGCAAGGTCAGGGCTCACAGGAAGGTCACAGGCCTGCTCTTTGTATACACAGGAAGAAGGCAAAAGCTCAGAGTTGAAACTGGTCTTTTTATATCAGGCAACAAAAAGGGCGTTTTTCTGTATGTTAACAGCAAAAGGAGATTTAAAGAAAACATTGGACTTTTACTTGTTAAGGGTGGTCATCAGACTAACAGGATGAAAAAACCACCAGAGATATTCAATGCATTTTTTGCCTCAGTCCTTAATAATACTGATTGGGCTACATGGTGCCCTGAGTCAGAGGACCAGACTGTGGGGACAGTGATTTTCTGTTTCTGGAGACTGATACTGTAAGTGACCAGCTGGATCAGCTGCAAGTGCACAGTCCATGGCACCTTAGTGCTTTGGCCCCACAGTATTGATGGTGATACAGGATGCTATGTCAGAACTCCTCTCTATCATCTGCCAAAGACATTGGAGCCTGTGGAAGTCCCAGCTGACTCGAGGCTATCCAATGTTATTCCATTTCATAAGAAGGGTGTGAGGGAAGACCCAGGAAACTATAATTTTGTTAGTCTAAGGTAGTATTTGGAAAAATTATGAAGAAGATAACACAGGCTGCAGTTGAAAGACTTAAAAACACTTAAAGAATGATGAAATCATCAGGAAGAGTCAACAGAGTTTCACAAAAGAAAGTCCCATTTAATTGATTTGATAACCTTCTATAAAAAGGTCACCTGCCTAGTGGGTGAAGGAAGGAGGTGGATGTAGTTTTCCTGGATTTAGGAAGGACTAAGGATTTTTAATGGACTGATCTTGGATTAAGGCTTCTGATACTGTCCGTCACAGCATGCTTCTGGACATCTGTGCAGCTCTGGGATGAGCGGGCTCACAGTGTGCTGGGTGAAGGCCTGGCTGAAGGGCAGTGCAGTGACTGGGCTGCATCTGGCTGGTGACCAGCCACCAGCAGTGTCCCTCAGGGTGCAGCTCTAGGGCCAGTTCTGTTCCGTGTGTTTATCAGTGATCTTGTTTGTCACATTGACTATTCAGACATGGGAGTTTTTATTGAAATAATGGAAGGCCCTTTAAAATAATTTTTATCGATTAGATATGTGAGACATGGAGCAAATGTCAACATGAGTGTTAAAGGCTAACATTTCTATCTAGACTCCACAAGTGTCTAAAACTGCTAGGGATATGGAAAGAATCAAGAAAAAATACTATTACCATTTGGTCCTTAAGTCTCTCTGAATTCCTGGTATCAGCTTGTATAAGATGTTTTATACTTCTTACGTGAAAATTTCAGTGATACAAACCTGTCCCTCTTAAGTATAAATTATTTTTTTTCACTGACAGTCACTTGCAAAGTGAAAGCACATCCATGTCCCATGCTCAGTTAGGGTCAGCTGCAGCAGCTTGCCCAGGACCGTCTCCAGCTGGGTTTTGAGTATCTCCACAGATAGAAATTTACAACATTTCTGGGAAACCTGTTTCAGTGTTTAACTAGAAGTAAAAAACGTTTTGTTCTATTCAGATAGATTTTCCTGTGTTTCAGTTTGTGCCCCTGCCTCTTGTGCACCCATTGAGCACCCAGGAATGATCTCCTCTTCATTCCCTCCCATCCAGGTATTTAGGCACATTGTTGAGAGACACCCAGACCCCTCTGTTCAAAAGGACATATTGAGCTATGAAGAACATCCAGGATCAACCCCAGTAGAAAAGTACTGCCCGATCTCTAACTGTTGCTTGCAAAACCATGTGATTAGAAAAGTGAATTTCTTCTAGCAGTTCTCTGACATTAAAGAAATACAGCTTTCCTTAGAGCTGCACTCTTCTACCAGCACTGCCCCAGATTTTTTGATTTAGAGGGGAAAGACTAGACAATTTCACTTTGAGTATGTAATTTTCAGGATGTGTTTCTCTATTTTAAAAGCATTTTCGAAGGACAGGGGTCTGCTATAAGCTGTATACAAAGATGAGAAGATTGGCTTGTCTCAAATCCTGCCATTCTCAGCAGCCATTCTGTATAGCTGGTCAAGAAGTGGCATTGGCTTCTGACACAGAAATACAAGTGTGTTAGGAACTGGAGCTGACAAGCACTCTCTCATTTCAGGGGCAAAGGCCGGGTAGAGGAGAGAATTTGTCAGCTTGTTTTCTACTGATAGCGAAAACTGGTATTAAACAGAAGGTTCTGATCCAGATTGATTTAAATCTCCAAAGGGATTTAAAAATATAAAATCACTAAGACTGAAACGAGAATAGAGAATAATTTTGACAGCTAAAAACTGAGGAAGTCAAAGCAAAATATTCAATTCTGCTGTTTGATATCTCTGTCCCTCAAACTCCATAGCACACTGGTTGGACACATTAGGTTGGCTACTGAAAGCATGAAGTATCTTAGAAATTTTCTATTGAAAGGGGCTCTTTTGTGGCCTTTTTTTGGTGTTGTTTGGTACTTCTGTTTCTTTGTTTGTGTAATTGTTTCATTTTGGTTTGGATTTTTTGTTAAATACTTTCCATGCAGGAGGGAAAATTCAAAAGAGTTAGATTCTCCAAAATAAGTAACTGGACTGGAATGCAGGGTAGTGGACAATCTTCTCCCTCAGAGAGGAGATCATGAGCAATAATATTTTCTTACTTCCTCCATTTTTAAATTAAGATTTTTCATTAAGTTAAAATACCTCCCTTTTTCAGTGTTCACCAGATTTGTGAACACTTATCACAAAGCCACTACTAAGCCTTTTAGGTTAACATCTTGAATGAGAGAAAACCAGGCTGAAAATATTGCTCACAATTCTTTCCAGTAGCCCTCCCCAGTGCAACCTTGAATCCCAGCCTGCTGCAGTGAGTGGCAAAGCTACTCTGACTTGAATTGTCAGGATTTCGCTTAGTCACTCTTAACACTTCATGGCAGACATCCAATATCTTACTGTAAACTCTACAAGCACACTCTTTACAACTTGTTAACTACTTAATGTTTTTGTTCTCAGAGGAGCATACCATTAATCATTGTCTCCAGTAAAATCCCACATTATAATAATTCATTTAAAACCTGCAAAATACAGTATGCCTTTGTCCCAGGGAAATGGACACACAGCTGGTAACCCAAGGAATGCAAGGGAAAGAACGTGATGGTTCTCCTCTCTCGGCCCTCCTTGGTCATTAGTGTGTTTGCCATTACCAGGACTGGTGTAATTATTTGGGAATCCAAAACAGCACTTGTTATTCTTCACTCTTCGTTACAGTGTGGTGTGTATTTTCCCCCAAATTAAAAATAAAACACAAAACCAGTTAAAATTTAGGAGATAACAGTAACTCAGCTTCCAGTCCAGCTGTGATCAGCAAAGATTTCATCTGTATTTCCAGTTGAATCTCCAGGGTTTAGGTCAGGAATTTTCACAGAAAGGCACTATTTCTTTGGTGGTAGGATTCAAGGCACCACAGAGCTGTGAATACACTAACTGTGGCAAACAAAATTATGAACAGAATGAAACCCCTGATCACTAATGGTTGACAGAAAGGACCGGATTTCACTGGTTTCAGATAGAAGAGCATTAAATTTGACTTCACTTTAAAAAAAATGTTGTCCTATAAAGCATAATTTAATCATCTATGTGCATACCTTGAAGCTTCATTTAAAACCTAATCCTTTTCCCCAGTGCTATTTTTGGATCACCAAACAAAGACTTAGCATATTAGTAAAAGTATGGCACTCTAGTATGTGAAATGTCACTTCAAAAACTTTCCACCTGAGGCTGGTTATTCATGTACTCCACTTGACAATGAATTGATTATTTTTAATTAAATCATATGTCATATTTTAAAAATGAAAATTTGCAGGAAAGGCAAATATTTCCTTCTAAAAACTTATTTCCTCTCCCCTTTAAATTGTGAAATGTTGAAATGCCAAGGATAAATTTTGTTCTGTTTGGGTGATACCCAGAGTTTCCCCTCATTCAACCAGCTCAGTGGACCGCCTGGACCTACTGATGTTTCTATTTTTCTTTGATGTCCTTGGGAACCAAAATCAGAGACAGTAAATGTCTTGAGAGAAAGTATTAATTTGAGACTGATATAATGCATTAAATCCCCACATTAGCCAAACAGACTGTTGAAATAGCCAGGAACATTTAAGCACTGAGACCTCCATACACAAGATTTGATGAAGAGTTTCAAGCAGATGAATTGGATCCAGAGAACAGCCCAGATTATGCTCTTGTCTTTTCTGCTTGTTATCTCTTGTAGCCTCTAGATGAATTTGAGCAATCAGAATGAGATATAGGCATGACTGAGGTGTTTTAAGTCCCCTTCTGTGGTGCCACCCTTCATCCACACAGTTTTAATTGTATAAGTTAGTCTCACAGCCTCTGGGCTCTAGAATCCCATAAGCACTCCCTAAATCGCATCAGATCAGCCAACAGTGTCACCATGAGACCTAGAAACCCATGGAGTCACATCTAAGACTTGCTCAGTAAATGTTCTCCAAGCACACCTAACTGAACATGACAGAATGAGATCCTTCACTAAATGCAATTGCATTTGTTATCCTTTTCAGACTGCTCTGTTAATCCTTTTCAGATGTTGCTGCTTGTGACACAGGTAACCCCCATATCCAGTCTCAGGCCTAGAGCACTTACCTGAAATGAAAAACCAAGATCAGATACTTATTTAGCCACAGTGAGTCCACAAATCTTTCTTCACAGAAGAAAGTATAAATGCACAGGACACAGGCTACAAAGCAAAAAAAAGCAAGTTTTACTGGACAGCAGAGTAGCAAGTACAGGGCATGATTCTGCAGTGGGTCACAGGTCTTCTCCTGGGAAAAAAGTCAGAACAGACCTTGTACTTCAGCTCCAACTACAAACTCCAAACACATTTGGAGGGGAAGGAGTGAAACAAGCATACACAGTTGTTAATTTGAAGGCCCACAATACTCACAATATTCTCACTATGCTTCTTCATATATATTATGCCTTTACCACCAAAGCATCCTAAATGCCTTCTGTACCAGAGAATTTCTAGCTAGCTGGCTAGCTAAGTTCTCTTTTCAGCTTCTGGGATATGAGTGTCACATTTACAAATACAGCTCTGCCCAATTTCATGCCAGAAGATATACAAAGCCCATACACAGGGAATCAATTATGTTGTAAAAGGAGGTAAGAGTTAAAGGAGAGCCATGGCTGCAGTAGAAATGAGGGCTACAGATGCCTTTGTTGTTTGTTCTAGGAAAGCATATAGACACTGTGCCAGCTCTAAAGATATTTGCTCTGACTTAGCAACACAGAACAGAAATTTAAAAAAAGAGAGTATTCTTGGTGAGGAGCTCAAGATGAGAGCTTCATGGAAGGATGATATTTTAGAGATGGTTAATTGTAATAAAGAATATACCAAGTAGAAAACAGAGGTAAGAAAGGTGGAAGTTACATTTCCCCCATCATATCTGTTCATTTGAGTGTAGCTGCTGCTAACCAGAGTCAAGGGCAAACTATCCTGGAAGACTGCAGGAACTGGGGAACATATAAAGGATAAAACCTTGGAGATTTACAATAAGAAAGTTATTGTGGTTTAATTAAACTCTTCTGAAGGCCATATTGTTAACCATTGCACTGTTATTAAAACAACAGGTGCAAATTGTTTTATGGACAGAATGAGTCACAATGTGGGAGATGGCAGGATCTGGCATGAGCATTACTGCACAGGGAACATGGCTGAGAGGCAGGAGGCAGCAGATCTATTTCAGACTGTGTCACTGGCTTGTTTCTGAGTGAATCACAAAGACTCAAATACTCAAGAGCAGCTTCTAATTCCAGGTTTTTTGCTTTAGATACTGAGTCTCTTTTCAAAAGCTCTGGACACCTGCAGTTCTCCCTATAATCAGCTGGGATATTCTCTGGATGAAGTCATAAATATCTCAAGCCAAGTTCTGAACAGCTAAGAATGAGGTTTCATGTTATGGCAAAAATGATTGGCCAAGAAACTGCTGGTGTAAGAGCTGCCCTGCTCCCACCTGATTGTTCCATGAGCTGCTTTTGCTTTTCTTGGGATAGGTCTGACCTCAGAGAGCCAGGGGCTTAACTGGCAGAAATACTCACTTGTGGGTGTTTACATATCTTCTGGATTCACTCCTTGAATCATCCTCCTATGTGGCCTCACAAGCATTAGACGGGTGCAGGAAAGCACAGAGGCAGTAAGGAGAATTAAGGATTCCCTCTGAGGAAGTCACATTTCAAGCCTAATTTGAACATATATATCTTATCCTCACCATTCATTTCTTCCAATCTCCCCATTTGTAAAATTGAGATTATTGTCAGACCACCCTAATGCGAATAAGAATGCGGAAGTACAAAGGCTAAGAGCAGCTCCATATGAATGCAAATCATAAGTACAATGATCTTATTGTCATGTTTCTTCACAACTGTATCTGCTGTGTTCCTTTCATAGAATCACTTAAGTTGGAAAAGACCTCTAAGATCACCAACTCATTCTTACCTCTCTCCTTATTAATGCCCTTAAACGCACATATTTGTTTAGAATCAAATCTAATTGAAATATGCTGGCTCTGTAGTACTTTCAATCAGCCTATATGTTGAAACTGATCCTATCACTTTTAGTCTCACTTCATCTGTGCTGCTGTTCCTTGTACCCTGAAACTCTTTAATCAGCACCTGTTATCAGAGCCTGATAGGAGATGCTGCTTCCAATTCATCAGCTGGGAGAAGAGGGATCACCACTGGTCTGCCAATGCCTCTCCACAGCTCACCCGCTGAGAGGTGTTGCTACTTCAGATGCTCAAATAGTGAAATCTTGGCTCTGCTGGAGAAGGCAATGGGATCTTTGCCACTCGCATGTAGTGAAGCCAAGACTTCACCTACTCTATGTGCAGTTGCAGTACACTGGGGCTCAGGGCTTTCAGGCTCACGCATAAAAAGTTATTCCCTGTTTCTAAGTTGGCTCAGGAGTTTTTGCAGTTATGGACCACCCATTATTTCACTATGACAGTTCCCACAGAGACAGATATGTCAGCATGGCCATGAGAAAAGGAGGTTAGATGTTGAACATGAAATCATACTTAGAGCTAGCAGGTGTTGAAAGGTATGATATGGGGAAGGCAGCGGTCCCATAAACTTCAGACTGAAAGAGTACCTGAAGAAGAGCTCAGGAAGCACCAAGCTGCGTTTGTCAGTAATTAAGCATAAAAAAATCCACATGTACTTAGCTTTTACTTTCCACATGAGCAGGTAGTCTCATTATGAAGCTCAGTGATAACAGCAATAGCAGTGACCAGTTCAGTCATATAAATTTTGACTCCTGTTGCAGCTATTTTATAAGCTGATTTATTGACTGAAATGCAAAGTATGGCCAATAATTAAAAGTCAGTGATACATGATAATATTCCCATAATGTCCCTATAACCTGTTGATATGGAAAAAATTCGGTGCCTACTCCAAAACATCTACCATTATCCACAAAAATTATACTTTATTTATAACTGATGATACATGGCTATTAATAAAGATTAATATTGACATATTATTCTGAAGTTTGATAATGTTAGGTACAACCACACTGGGGCTTCCTTAGGACCATCTAGCTGAAATCACAGCAATTATTTGTGTACTGAGTACAGTACATTCAGTAAGAATGACCTTCATCACCTGCGAGTGGCCTGCATCAGTAACACACATCTAGAATTGTTCCTCATTAAAAAAAAAA
>WBMY01013288.1:171869-189368 GCA_013397315.1 Donacobius atricapilla
AAAAAGCTGAGAAATTAAATTGATAAAGTACTAGAGTACTAGGACTGTGGGAACAGAAGAAGCAATTTCCTATAGTCACAGAAACAGGGCAGCTTGAACGGTGAAACATTATCCTACAAATAGAATATTTAAAAAAATAAACAGCAGTATTTAAAAAAATAAACATGGCAAGGGGGAAGAAGAAACCCTAATAGGCTGTTTTCTTTTGTGCTCACTTTTGAATTCACAAGTATATTTCAGCACATGGAAAATACTGTATAAAAAGTATAAACAATCTCAGTGAGATTTTTTAAATATACTTCTTGTTCAGAATGACTTAAAAATAAAAGCCATTGAAAAAAGATATAATACAGTATTTCTCTCAAAAACAAGGGAACAAAATCTTGCAACACTTCTGCTTGCAGCTGGTTTGTTACACTTCAGTGATGAAATAAAAACTACTTTCTACCTGTAAGACACACACTGTCTGTAGAAATTGGTATCATCCCTTTGGCTAAATTTCAAACAATTAATTTTATAATTCCTTAGCCATTTACTCAACACTTGGAAATGTCATTCTGTGGACAAGGTAAACTATGCTCCATGTTAGCTGTACTAAGCAAACAACCATTAAAAGCAAATATTGACAGAACCTCACTTAATGCAGGAGAGAATGTCCATTTCCATTGCTTTATTTCCTTTAAAATGGTGAAGTATGACACAGGAAGACATCTATATCCATTGATATACCCAAGCTTAAACCAGATTAGGTCCCAAAAAGAGAGTCCATAGTGCCAATTCATCCAGGCAGAAATTAATGTAAGTCCTTCCACTGACTTATAAGTGCACTGAATCATGCAGTTAGTCACCACTGCATGAGTTTAAATCTATGCATAGATGGGTAGTTTCTTTTTATAAATATATATGCTCATATTATAGTCACTATTGTGGAGTACTTTTACAGATTTTTCCTCATGCTCCATGGAAAATAGGGGTTCATCTTTCTAAAGGAAACATTTTTCACGTCCAAAAATAGCTAAATTAGAACAGTTTTTGTATGCATAAAGAAAGAGGTTACTTTTAAAGGGTTGTCATATACTTATTTCCTAGCTTTCTACTTCCATATTAGGAAAGAGGATTGCAATCAAGTTTAATGGCTGCAATGCTGGCATTACTCTGGTATAGAAGAATAGAAGGAAAGTCGATTTCTTCCTTATTTTCTTATGAAGAGTATAGTACGTAGGACAACAAACAAAAAATTGATCATTGTTTACTAACAAAGGTGAGAGCTGTCCATGAAATCCAAGGGTATCCCTTCCAAGTCAACATCCACTGCATTTTAAGTATTTATCCATGCAAATACCAAATAAAGTGAAGAAGAAAATAATTCCTACTAAAGCCAAAAGAAGTTATATGCTTTTGTTATGCAAGTGTCTTATATACTAGGAACAAGAATAACTTACAGCAACATCTCCCTAGGCTACCTCAAGGATATTTTGAGGCAAGCTTCTGACTTCGAAGAAGAAGAGGACTTAGGCACCTACAGGAATACTTAAAAAGTATAATATTATTTAGATAAATACTTTCTTCATGTGGGGCATAGCAGCTTGCATGGCCAGGTTCTGGACCTATGTGTTTCCATGGTATGGGACAACAGGCTGAGTGAGAAGGTACAGGGTTTAAGATTTCAGAGAGATTCTCAAAGTCATTGCCAGTTTACACACAAAGGTACTTTTGGATGGTACAGGGCTTACAGCTAGCATAAAGTTTCTGAAAAAACACACATATTTTCTGTGAAATAAACACGGGAAAAGTGAGAGCAAGCCTAAGCAAGATGACCCCATGAATCCCAGTTTTCAGCACAGGGTCAGGCAGTGCTTTTAAACTCTTCTGTAGCTCACAGCAGCACCCATACCCTAACCTGAGGAAAGAGGGTGTGAGAGGCCTGAGTAACTTGTGTGGGACTCGGAAAGGTATCATACTGACAGAGAAGGAATATAAGACAAGCATCTGACCAGGCAGCCTGATGTTCCTTTAGCTAGTGAAGTTCTTTCCATGTACTTTTCTTCATGGGTATGCATGAGAGCACAAAATCCCACCTTCACATTGTATGACTCCAAGGAAATTCTGTAGCCAGGGTGCTGCAGCATTTTTTTCCTACTATTACTGTTATTTGGGAGGGCACTCACTTGAGAGACCAGACTACTCTCCTTTATGTGATGTGCAATAACTCATATTTATATAAAGATTTATACACACAATGTTGGCATTAATAAAACAGTTTTTATTATAACTAAGGTTATACGTATGTATGTATGTATATATATATATATGAGATATATTTTTCTTTCTTCATTTGTATTTTTTCCCTATGGACAAATAGGTTAACCAAATATGTGTGTTAGAAATTGATTCCCTGATTTCTGCCATATGATCTCAATACAAACATTTTTAATTTCCAGATGCAACGAAAAGAGTTTTGTGTATATTTATAAAGGTTCTCCTGCATATTTCTTTCTGATTTACAAGTTTCTCTTGAGGAAGTCCAGTCAATATCAAGTAGTTTATGAAAAACTGAACAGAGATAAGGGGAATATCACTCTGGAAAGAGGCAGGCAAAGAAAATATAAAAATCTATACTGAATCACAAAACATAGAAACATAAAATTGTTTTTATTTCTAGATACAGGGAATCTTTTATACTAAATGTTTATGCTGTGTGAGAATCAAACCTGCTCTAGTAATGAAAATTATATAGTGCAAATTCATTTTACGTTGGAGGAAAAATGTCCACTGAATGCCATTCTCTTGGTTGTGAGGACTGCTATACTAGATTTTTAAGATCTTTAAAATGTCCCGTTTGAAGAGTATGAAGCACCCACCTGAAGCAGCTATGTGTGCTTCTGGAGTAATGGGGGGGAGTCACATAATTTTGTGTGGGAGGACAGTTTCATTACATCATGAGAAGAAGGGGGAGAGGAGCAGTACATATACTTGGGATTATCTGACTTGTAAATTCATAGCAAGTTGCTCATGAATGATGGACTCATATGGCATCCCTTTAGCACTACACAAACAAGGTGTTTCCAGAGTTACAGTTAATTCTTCCCCAAACTGAGTGTTTCAGTTTAGTCAAATTTCACCCTTAAACAGTAATTTTTTCTAGCAGCTGTAATGAGGTATTAGGGCTCAATTGCAGCAGTTGGGCAAGTTGAATTCCTACAACAATACTTGCTACAGACACAGCTGAATTAGAAGCACAGAAGAAAAATTCAGCACATGAAGTAGGAGAAAGGTTATCTGTGTGAATGGGATGTGACTCAGGATGGGGATGGAATGGAACAGCATTAGGGACACAATCTGTCTCTGGAAGGCTCTGCGTTAGCTGAAGAGATATAGAGCCAGCAGCTTGAGAAAGGAGTCCATACAGACAAAAGTGTTCTTGCAGAGGACAGCTGTTTTCTGGCATAGCACCAAAATGCAAGTGACTCTTCTTCAGCCTATGATGCTGTGCAGAAGAAGGTGTTGTGAACTTCCACTTCAGCAGCCTTCTCTGATCTCCTCAGTATCATTGGCAGCATCACCCATTTGCTCAGAAGAGATGAAAATGCAGGTGGTAGATATTATGATGCCTAGAATAGCATTCAAATGGGAGCCTCTAGATGCTTTTCAGGCTGAGTTATACAAAACACTTATTGGGTGACATTACAACCCAGATCTCTTCTAATGATTGGAAACTGTTGGAGTCGGATTTTGCTGATGTGCCCTAAAATCTAAAGATGTCCCATAGGCCACCATCTGAAAATCTTGCTTTACAGCACAAATACTCCTTATTATTCTTGTTATTTAAGAGACTCATATCCTATCTCATCCCCTAAAGGACCTGGATACAGAGGATCTGATGTGTTTCTGTTTTATGACAGATTAAATCCATGGCTAGGTTACTGACAATGTAGTTTGACACTACTGCCAAACAAATTTAACAGCCAGCTGCTACCAACACCAGCAATTCTTCCCTCCCTCTACTTGCTCTTCATGCCCTGGCACGTGGAAAAGTGTGTTGGAAAAACCTCTCTGACTCGAGAAAGGAGAAGCAGGGGAGTGTGCATGGGGAAATGCTAGTACAGTGGTCCTGCCCTTCACTTGGGGTAGTATTTGTCAACATAGCAGCAAAATGAGTTAGAAAGCTAGCCTATCATTAAAAAAAAAAAAAAAAAAAAAAGTTTATATGAACATTTGTCAGAGGACTGAAAAGCTATGGAAGTTTCATATGTCTTAGCATCCAACACAAAACTGAGCTTTGTTGCCTTTAAATCACTTTGGAAGCAGAAAATATAAAGAGAAATACGCATGGTATGATTGTCTGCAAAAAGACTAATTCTATAATGCTTATCCCACTTTATTTTATACTAGCAGTCGCAAATAGATGAATTCCAAGTATCCAGCTATTTTGTTGGTAAAAATCTGGTGGCAATCTAACCTAGGAAAGGTGATCTTTTAGCTTGCACCAAAGATTTTACAATAAAAATATTTTGACTCTCTCTTAGTAGTTATGCAGGGCCTGTCATATGGAAGAGTACAGAACTAATAAAAACATAAAAAATAATATTCCATATGCTTCCTTAAAATTAATCTAAATAAAAACTGTCCCAAAATACACTCATCTCAATTCTTGCTTTAGGCAAACTGTAACTGCCCTGAACTAATGTAATTGTTTGTTTAAGAAAACGTTTCTGAAAAAAAAATGGAAATTCTGGGTTCTGATTATAACTCTTAGGAAAGGGTGCAAGGTGTAAAAACCCAGATATTTCAACCAAGTTCACAAAGAAGACTGTGTCTTCCACTGTCTCTGCACACATCTTCAGTATCCCCTTATCACTGCGTCATGTGTGCTAGGAAGAATAAATCTCAGTCAAATCCTAGGAAAAATCATGGTTTCTCTCAGATGGACACTTCATATTCTTACTCGTATTTCATTAAGAATTCTCCTCTTTCAATATCTAAACAATGAGAGCTGTATTTAATAAGCAGGAAACATTTTATTATGTATACATTTTCTGTGAAGATGTAGTTCTGTTTGAAAAGTTTTCTGACCTTCAGAATTAGGAATACTAAGCAGTACTGAGAAAAAGGGATTACACATCCCTTATTTCCTTCTTTGTATTTCCTGTGTCTTATCCCTAGATATGTGTTAGATTGATGTGGCCCAAAAGCAGAGCCCCAAATCTGACACTTTCCAAACTACTTGGGAGCTTGTCTTGCAATAAGACAGTACTACTCCTCAAGTGAGGCCTTAAGCTCTGGGACCTGATTCCCTCTTTGGCTGATTATACCCTGGATTTAGAAACATTACAGGCTTTCCACATAGTTCCTCTTGCGTTGACGTTCAAAGAGGATGACGGCTGAGAGCTGGAAGGGCTGGAAACACTGAAGAACAAGGTTGGTGGGGTTTCATACAACTTGTACCCATATTTCCTTTGGGGTTTTTTTTGTGGGAGAATATGTAAACAGTAGCGTCAAGAATGGGAAATTCTGATGAACTGAATTACGTGCTGAAACCTCAAAAGCTTTCACCAGGCTAGATGCTGACAGATGCTTAGAGCTGTGGGTCACTGTAGTTTTCACTTGTTCCACAATGAAAATAGTAGGCAGAAACCACACAGTATAATTGAACCAAATAAACCAAATAAACATACTTGCTAAATAATACACAAATATGCAAGACATGGCTAGAGGCATGCTGCTGCTCTGGCTGGTTTCTGGCAGCTTCTCTAAACTATTAGCACTATAAGCACTGAGCTGTGTAACTAAAAGGTGCACAACTGATTTAGAGAGACATTAACATATCCTTATACACTACAAAATCAAAATGGTGCTGCAGAAATCAAAACAATAAATAAAAATTAATGCAGACTATAAAAAACAAAGCAGTCCACTATGCTGTCCTTTTTTTTTTTAATGAGAAAAAGTTACATGCAATGTTGGAGGGAATTGTGGTCAATTAGAATAACATTATCAAATATCACACATAATAACTGAGAAAGACTCAGACAATAATGCTAAAGTAATACTTAAGTGGTCTGGAAGCTGAAGTGGTCTGAGCTGTATCTAGTTTCAGCAGTTTGTGAGGTAATTTAGTGCATTGTATTTGTATTCTAAATGTTACCCAAAAAAGCAATAAACAATTATATACAGTTTTGCCCTCCAAGCCAAAATCAAAACAATACAAATGTTTAACATAAGTGCAGTAGTACTAACTGCAAAGACAGACATATCCACATTTTGGCTCCTTTATGAAATGCAAAAAAAAAAACCAAACCCAAAAAAACCAGGGTATTAAAGAAGATATAAATGTAGATAGGACTATCCCTCCTAAATAAGCTTTGGTCTAACTGTGATTTGTGCTTATAGAATTAAATTTCCACTTATTTTACTACTTTCTGCATAGACATTAAATTAATTCCCTCTGATGTTCACATAGGATAATTCCAAGCGCCTTTAAAATAGCAGTGGTAGACATAACAATTAACTGTTCTTTTATATTGCATGATCATACACATCCCCAGCACAGTATGAGAGAACACTGTTCTGTTTTTATATATGTGCACATTATATATGAACATATATGCATATAGTTATATATTTGCAAGGCTCACTACAGACAACAGTGCAGTTCAGTTTTGACTGAGTTACACATCTTGATATCTGAAGTTTTGGGATTATGCAATACAATACCCCATTAGAGCGTAAAAGTGAAAAATTACAGAAGAGATATCTCTGAAAATAAGTTTGACATTTCCTACTTTGAACATTTCTAAAATTAGAGCTTTAATAACACACCAACACATACCATTTTATAGCATTCTCACTATAGACTTCTCCAGCTAGAGAAGAAGTGGGGCCGTGGGAGAACTCCTGACTAAGATGCAGTCAAAGAAGTTTCTGCATTGAACACCAATTATATGAGAAGTGCAACCAAGATCAAAGTGCAACCTGCCAACAAGAAAACATGTCAGAGATGGTGAATGAAGTGATGCATTCTAATGCAGAGGTAAATGTCAAAACCTCGTGTGCTTTTCCATACTTACTAACCACAGTACTGAACTGGCCAACTTTTCAAAAAAACAAAAGGACAGATAACAAAAGAATTAGTTTTAAGTGAACACTAAACTTATACCATTTCATGAAATCACTGCCTTGTTACATTTGCATTTACTATGTTGCATTCAATATGTTTTTTGTTTTCCATAGATTTTTTTTCAGTAGACTTTTGCACAGGCTATAGTTGATTGAAAGTCATAGTATTTAAAAGTTGTTTCCAGTGAATATACTGGAACCAGGACAGAAAATTTCTGAAAACAAAATCAGAATTTATGTGGCTTACCTCTTAAGAAGGGATGTCGATTTCTCTCCAAAGGATCAATATCAAGTAAGGCCCCAGGTTCTGCCACATGGCAGCAAAGTGGTGATATTTAACTTACACAATTTTTCTACCTGTGATATATGGGACTATAAATATAGTCATTTCCTGTGAAGGAATCAACAGACTCACCATTGTAGCATCCCAAACCTCAGTTCCAAGTTGTTTTATATTTCTCTGGCACAACCAGAATGTTAAAGAAAGAAAATATTATCTGAGAATATCTCCTCAATTGTCAGCCGCTGCCAGCACTAAGGGATCTTATCTGAATCTCTGATACAGAGGACTGAGACACGACTACTTTCTACTTTTTGAGGAAAGCGTAGTGCAAAGAAGAAGTCCTCCTACATGTTTTACTTGTCTTGATTATGCACATCTGTTTTAATTTATTGTCTCCCTGAGGCACAGGCATTTTGTAAAGCACTTGCCCGACATGAAATTTAGCAAGCATCTCTAAGCAATTCACACAGCCCTCTCCTCTGCCTTTAACTTTTTTTTTCTTTCTGCAGGTTCTCTAGTGGTGTAAAATGAAAATGCAGCTTCCAAAAAAGCCCAACAATTCAATACCTGCCTTTCCCAGCTAATGGAAACAGTGATTTTGTGAGTATATATTTTACATCTTCATCCTCAATGTTACTTTTGTGAGTTTGATTCTCATTCCAATCAAGTCAATAGGAAATTCAAGACCAACATGGCAAGGCAGAATTGGACTAGGAGTCATGAATATCCTTTGTCTGACCAAGGAGTCTGAGGGCTGATCTTTCCCCTGCTTGGAGCAGTTTGTGGGGACCACCAGAATTCACATATCTTTCTCTTCTCTGTTCCAAAACAGAGAGAGCAAAATTTCTTACAGAAATGCGAGCAATTAAATAAACACAGCAAGCACAGAGAAGTTAAACTTCAGGACTGAGTATAAATATACTTGATTAGTTCGAAATATTTTAAGAATGCAAACTGGGGGCCATGCCTCTCCCTGCCTTGAAAAGGACTGTGACTATGTGAAAAATGCTTCAAAATCAGAGCAGGAAAAATTATGCCTTCTGTTTTTTTGAACATTTCCTTGGTATTTTTGATGAAGTGAAAGATCTCCTAGGAGCAAACAACATTGCCTCCTATAATGCATGCCTGATAGCAGCAGGGAAGAAAAGACTCCCTTTCAGAAGCATATTGGAGAAAAAACATAATATTTAAGGATAGAAATGAAGAAAAACTTTGAATGAAAAATAGTCCTAGTCAGGCAGGTGTTTCTTTATTAATCATAGTTTACTGGTAAGTCTCAGAATCAAGGACATTGTGTCACATTAGGCTGAGGGAGTCTTGAAATGTGAGAGCAGGTAATTCAGTATCCACATGACCTAAAAGGCTGGGCTGAATCATAGTCTTCAAACACATTATGAAACACTTCCATACAAAAAGGATGTCATAGCCCTTGGCTTTCTCCAGCAAACATTATATAATGTGTACAATAACAGAACAATCAGCTTGGAGAGGTGTGACACAGAGCATGAACACCTACCTCATCATCCAAGCTAGATCAAAGATATCATTGTTGGGAAATAAAGAGCAACAGAGTCACAAAAAAGTCCTGTCTCCTAACCTGGAGGAACATTACACAATGTAACATACTATTGACTAAGACTGTTTCAAAAGCAATAGTGATATTTTTTTTTTTAAATTGGAAATAAAAAACTATGTATAGGAGACAAAAATTTTCTTCAAGTGCCACCATCAACAGGCATTGTTGCCACTAGGAGCACTGGTTTCCATTTAACAGAATATTCACTAAAGAGGTGAAGTCCCCTGTGGCCACCTACTCTACATGCTGTTAGATTCTGGCTGTGAGATTTCTTTGAACCAACTTTTTTGTAGAATCATTCTTTCCCCATAAAAGGGTCCTTTTGGGATATGTAAACCTGTTCTACGCTTTAATAAATAAGTGTTCACATCTATTAGGCCATAAACAAGGCCCTTAGCCAGATATAAATAATAAACATTTACTAAATATTTCAACCCATCCTGGATGAATTCTTTCTTTAGAAGAAAACATAATCAAACCTCCTAGTTATCCCTAACTCTGCTGCCTATTAGCTCATCTGCTTCCTCGTCTTACCACCTTTCTGTAATTCTTACCTTCTGCTATAGAATAAGAACTAATGCTTAGTTTTCCCTTTCTTGATATATATTATTTCCAAAACGGTGTCTTTACTTTTCTCTCCGTATGGTTTTTTTTTTTGGATTGCACCATCTAATTTTTGACTTAGGGACATCTAGTAAACCTTCTTTAAAAGTTTCTAAAATCATTCATACTTTCTCTGTTCCTTTTAATAAGTTATTTATGTTTTGATTAGTTACAACATTTTTTAATGAGAGAAGAAGATATGAAACACGAGTTAGGAAAGATACATATTACACAATACATTTTTTTTAAACAAAAGAAATTCTGCAAGCAAAAGAAATTGCTTAAAAATAGGGCTCACTACAGGTAAAAAATGGTAGGTGGCAACATTTAGTAATGAAAAATAAAGTTAAAATTTTCCCAGTTGAATGGATTAACCTTGATAATCTGGGTTTTTAAAATTTTCATTATTAATAAGTCTGGCATAAATAGTAAAGTCTTAATGACAAAATTGGGTATCTGGAGTGTTGTGTTCAGTTCTACATTCCCTTGCCCAAATGAGATAAGGAGATCAAAGCAAGGCCTGCAAATGTATATAAAGATCATTAAGGGTTTGGAGTATTTATCATGTGAAGCAAGGATGCATGAGCCAGCAAAGATCAGCCTGGAGAGGAGAATGCTCTGAGGGATCTCACCAAATACCTGACCAGGGAGGAACAGAAGGGGTGAAGAGAAGATGAAGCCAGACTCTTCCCACTTGTGCCCAAAGGAAGGACCAGCAGCACTGAACATCAATCAGGAAATTCCATTCTAATGTAAGAAAACACTTTCTTACTGCAAGGGCAAACAAACATTGGAACAGATTACCCAGGGAGGTTGTGGAGCCTTCACCCCTGGAGATGCTCAGAACCCTGCTGGTTATGGTCTTGAGCATCTTGCTTTAGGTGACTCTTGCTCAAGTTGGCCTAGATGATCTTGAGGTCCCTTACAACCTCAACTATTCTGTGATTCTGTGAACCTAGAGGATGATGTTGGCATAAAAAACAACCCACCAACCATATAAACTATATAAACTATAAACTAGCCATAAACATATTAAATCAGAAATTTAAATGTTAAAGACCTTTGAAATAAAGAGATTCTGCAGAAACAGATTTTTCTTCCTAGTTTAGAGGTTGAATTTGATGAGCTATCAAGAGTATTAGAAGACAGTTTCACACCATTGCTTGTAGTGAAACTAATCTGCTCAGAAGATAATTTCTAGTTTTAGCTTTCAAAATTAGGATTTTTAAAGCATTAAGAACATACAGATATTTCATACATCCTTATCTAGCCACACTCAGTTTGAATTGTTTTCCTCCCCTAAAGGCCTACCAGCATTAGTGCACATGTAATTGCACCCTCACCCCGTTCTGTTAAATTATACAGTTAATCTTAAAAAGACCCTAAACAGGTTATCTTAAGCAAGTTCCTAAACCAGGTAATTTCAACAGAACTGTCAGAGAGCAATTACAAACATAAGTCGTGGTCCTTCATATAAAAGCTTTGGCGAGTAACACTGGGGACAAGCTTATTAACTTTTATCAGCTATGGGCAGGACAGTTCACCTTACTATGGCCAAAACTACAGGTGTGGGTCTTAATTTCTTTCTCTAGATATTAAAGAAAGGCAACTGAGACTACATAGAGATGCAGTGGGAACACCAAGCTTTATTAGGGCCATAAGTGCATCTCTTCTCCAGGAACCATCGTCTCACCTCAAGTACCATTCAAAGTTTTGCACACCTCAGTGTCTGAAAAACATCAAACCATTAGAGTACGTCCAGAGGAGAGTGGCCATGATGGTGAAAAATCCCGAGAATAAAACTTAAGAGAAGCAGCTAAGTTCTCTTGGCTTCTTCGGCTTGGAGAAGACAAAGGTGAGGGGTGACCTCCTGGAAGACTACAGCTTCCTCCAGGAGAGCAGTGGAGGGGGTAGTCCTGATCTCCTCCCTCTGCTCCAAAGACTCAAATAATTGGAATGAAGCTCCATTAAGGAAAAGTTCAGACTGGACTTTAGGAAATGGTTCTCCACCGAAAGGGTGGACAGTCACTCAAACAAACTCCCTAGGGAAATGATCATGACAAAAAGCCTACCAGAGTTCAAGGTGCACATGGATGATGGATGTCATCATTAGGTTTTGTTTAAAGCAGTCCTGCGAGGAGCAGAGAGTTGGGCTTGGTGATCCTGAAAGCGTCCTTCCAACTGGAGTGTTGTTGTTGGACACACAGACACACAGACACACACACAGGTGAGAAGGCATGAACTGTTTTTGTAAAAAAATCTGACTCTACTTTATATAATATTTCTACAAAGGCCAGAGATTTGGGGAGAAGGTTGATACCTCTCCCCATCCCATTGTTCAGGACAACTTCTCCATCAGCTGTCCATATCTCTAATACAAAGAATGTAACCTCCTTTGATTTAACGAAAGCATTGCTTCTGTTTATAACACCCGTGCATGAGAAACAACCTAAACTATGAAATCTATGAAACACAAGAGAAGGCTGAAAAATCAGGGCAACACTGGAGGTATTTTGTGTTTCTGTGATTCTATGATTTATCTGCCTAAGGTTTAAGCTCACCACTGGCTTCCTGCGGCCCTGTGACCTTGAGTCAGAGGTGAGCCTAGAAAGAGTGGTGTGAGAAAAAGTTCTGGGTGGTGGGGTTCTGTCCACTTTTGCTGTAGAACTGCTTCTAAGCTCAGGGTCTTGCTCTCACTTGTGCTTGGTCTTCCACCTTCCAGCCTCTTGGCTCTGATCCTGACCTGATATTCTGTCTTGGTCTTGAGCCGTCTCCTCCCTACAGCCTTGCCTGGTGGCCTGGTCTGTGAGCTGAGCCTTGATGCCATCACTAGACCTGCTCTTCTCTTCCTGCTCAGGTACTGTGGGGCTGCACCCTTGCCAGTGTCCTGCCTGCCTTCACCCCTGGCTTGCCTGCCCTCAAAGTGGCTTGCCTCTGCTACTTCCTGCTCAGCTCAGCAGGGATCTGAATTCAGTGAAATGAATGAAGGTACAGAATAATTCCCCATGCTAGTCCTGTGGGTAGTGCTCTTAAAAAGCATGAGTACAGCAAGGAATACCTCTATCTTTAAAAGCATACCTGACCTCTTACATAGAATTTATGTTACCAAGAGAGTCAGATGAGCATTTGAGTCCACTGCTCTTCTATGCCTTAGAATGGAGAAACAGTTGAGGGAGAAGCACCTGATTTTGTTGCAGGGTGAAACGTCCTGACAGCAGCTTTTGGCTGTCTGAGCTTTGTAAGCTCTCTGTCAAGCTGGTTCTAAACAAATCAGATGAATGATATTGTATTTGGTGACAATCTAAGTTACACAAGTTTATTTGTTGTTTTATCTTAGTGATGTCATTTTAAAAGTATACTCCATATGTTTGACACTTAAAAGTGGACCTGGCACTGGCAAGGACAGACAAGCTGACACCTACCCAAACTGGTAAGTGTGTCATGAACAATTTAATTTCAAGGACATACATTTTTACATTTGCAAAACTGAACCCCACTGTTACAATGAAGGTAAATTTATGTCCGTGAGATTTCTCAGCTGTGAAGGCTCTTGTAAGAAGATTATTTCT
Organism: Donacobius atricapilla; assembly: GCA_013397315.1. Lineage (NCBI taxonomy): Eukaryota > Metazoa > Chordata > Aves > Passeriformes > Mimidae > Donacobius > Donacobius atricapilla. The sequence continues at coordinate 185,017 of WBMY01013288.1, forward strand.
TATATTCTGAAGAAGAAATAAATGACTACAAATTCCATAGTAGTGGAATTACTTTTCTTTTCTGATCATCTTTTGAGCATGCAGTATAATTTAAGCATGTGATCCTGAGGCTGAGATACTTCAGACAACAAAATCAGCATCAAGACTGGCTGATGTTTAGATATTCTAATTGTAGTGATGTTTCTTTATGTTTAATCATTCTTTGCTAAGAATGAGTTGAAAAGCTTTTAGGTTTAGGTGTTTTAATTCTAGCATGAAAACTAAGGCAGGGAACATATTAGAATTTTCTTTTTATTTTGCTAAAGATTCCTTTGCTAACAAACAGAAGGCAAGAGGGATGTACACATAATGCTACAGATTGCTAAAGCATTCCATTTCACAGAGCTAAGAATTCATGGAAGGTACAGACTCCCACTTCCAACAGTCTCTTGCCCTATAAGGTAGAGCAGGAAGCAGTCAAAAAACTGAAGATTTATACAGTATCTTCCAGCAGCAGAGAGATCACAATACTTTATAAAAAGTGTGAACTTTATAAACATCCATAAAGAAAAAAAAAGATTCTGCCATGTTCAGATGGAAAATGACAGCTATAAAACACACAAAAAAAAATGTACTGTAAGGTCTAGTTGCCCAAAAAGTAATAAGGAATTAGAATTAGGGTGCCTTGCTATTACAGCAGTCCTGACTCATTAAAGTATATACTATTATGAGAGCCGCCAACTTCACTTTTACCCTGGATTACCTGGTGCCCTGAAAATAGGAAATCAAAACCACTGGAGGTGTGAAAAGGAATTTTGTTGAGGAAAATGTATTATTTGAACTTGAATTTAGCAAAGACACTAGAATAGCTGTGAGATGTACCCTGACTATGTAATGAACACTTCAGAGTACTAAAACAATAAACAGCACAATTATTATTATTACTGAAGTATCAGGAACTCATTCTTACGAAATATGCAGATCATGATGGTTCAAGAAAATAGATTGTTGCAGACATTACCCTGGGACATTTTCTCAACTCCAGTTAGGGACTGTGTGACCTGCAGAAAGCAGCTGTAACACCCAATGAAACAATATTGTTGCTTCTTACTGCTCTTGGTAAAAAACTCTGAAAACAATAACTGTTCTCAGCTCTCCCATGATGAAATGTGGTAGTTAGACAGAAGCGTGGCTTCTTGTTCTCTGGTTCTCAGAACCTCATTGTCTAGTTCTCAGAACAGCCAAAGGACGTAGGTACACTCTAGGTGTCTTACCTTAGAGTGCACGTCAGTCAAGTTAAAAAAGATGTAATTTAAAACTTAAATGTCAATTACTCTTCTCAATTTTGTCTTGTCGGCTGAAGAAACCACAAAAATTAACTCAATTGTACACAGTTTTGAGATATCTAGCTGCACACTAGAAATACAACACGTATAAACAGGAATAGGGTAAGAACATAAATAGAAGAAGTCTTAGAAATGAAGCCCTACTCCCTGAACTTGAAGAATTGAACTTGTATTTAAAACCCTTACTTGCACATAGCTTTATAACAGACATAAATTGCTTGTTAAACTCAAGTTTCTACAAAATCAAGGAAAACCTGACTCCTAGAAGTTCAACTAATAGTCATGCTAACATTGCTTTATTTTATTCAAGAACCTCAAAGTATTTTAAGAAGGTGAATTAGCACCTACTATACATGGAGTTGATTCACTGGAAGATACGCTGTTTGGTTTGTGTTCCTTGCACTTCAATTTGGCATTTCACTGAGGTGTTTAATCCTCAGTCCTTGGGGCCCTCCATGATCTGTGAGCATAAGCAGGCAGCTTCAGAGAATGACTTGCATTGTGGGCAGCCTGAATTACTGTTCAGAGGTACCACTCTTTTTCCAGTGCTTTTCAACTTTGTTGAAATGAGGCTTTTGTGGAGATGGCTAAAATTTTCCAAATCAGCCCAGGCCTAACGTCACAGCTGGCATCTTATCCTGTGATTCCTGTTTCTTATCAGACCTGCTACACTAAACTACTCTGGAAAAAGGTCAATGTATTTATAAAGCTGTATTGATAATGATTTTTTTCTCTCCTTCCCTTTAATATAATCCACAGTTCTAGAAGTCAGTTAATACCTGCATCAGTCACAACCATAACAGAATGCAGCGATGATCCGGGAGATGAAAAGATCCCTTCCATTTGAATAGCTTCTTTTTTCTATCTTGGATAATTATTTTTCCTGTTTGAACTGCAATAAAGCCTACAATAGGAATAAATGAAGGCGAGAGTAAGGCATGATACACTTTAGTTCTTCAGTTATATTATTCATTAAACAGTAGTAAAAAAAAATGCTATTACATAAATGAGTCCACCTAGAGCAAAGAAGCATTTGATCATTCTTTAATCAAATATTAGACAAATGTACTTTTATGTTCTGTTACCTTCTTAAGATACAAAAGCATGCACGCAGCATGTTAACCTTTGGGTCATGCACATGTCCCAGCATGTCCTATCCTTGAATGTATATAGGAGTAAAACAATTTGTAAGGATTGGTTGAAGTGAATATAGTACAGCAGCAGCATTAATCATGATTTTCATGACTTTTGTCTTGGATACTCAGACCTAACTGTTGGGAATGATAGCCAAACTACAAATATTTGGGGTTGATCATGCAATTTATAGAATGAAGATAGACTGCAAATCCACTTCAACATGAAACACTGAAGTTCTTAAAGATTTGTAGCAGAAAAAGAATCTTTAATCCTCACTGCTGCAAAGGAGTTTTGCTGGCTTAAGTACAATTATAAAAACCAGAAAGTTTATTGGCTGGTACATACTGTGAATGTATCATACATGGTCAAAAAACTACCAATACATCTTTCACAGCTTAGTTATTCAACAGGTTGAAAAAAAAATAAAGACTTTTTACTGTTCAACTACATCTTTAAAGCTCCTAAAACCCCTCACTGTTGTGCAATGGCCCAAGAATTCCACCTAGCTCTTCTAGAAACAGAGATATTCAGCAAGTGGACTATGCCATGCCCAGGTCATTAATAAGTATATATAAGGATTACCAGAGAATTTATGCTCTATGTAGAAAAAAAAAAATCTTCAAGGAACTAATTTATCCTCAGACTGTACAAATGAGAAAGGGTAGCTAGAGATTACACTGAGGGAAATATTTAGCAGCTTCCTTATACAGAAAGATTCTGAACTACTGACACATGCCAACACATCTGAGTGAAATTAATACATTTACTCAAAGCTTGTCTTCACCATACACAACCAAACACTTCACAGACCCTTTAGTCACTGTTGGTGTGAGAAAAGCTTTGCTTTCATGCAAGTAACTCTCCCATTTTCCATGCCTGTGTTGCATTCTTAGCATTGTATCTTATTTTATTACTTCTGGATTTTTGGAGTGCTGTTTCCCCTTCCCTGCCCATTCCCTCGTAGTGATCTTTGGTCAGTGGATCCTTCCCTGACAGACACAAAATTAATGACTGTCTTAAAAATACACACAGGCACATAAATGACTATAAATAACAGAACAGGGTAATTTAAACGAATTTCAGATTAGATGTAAAAGAAAGTGGAGATTTGCAAAGTAGTAATTCAGTGACAAATCTACAGTTAACATAAACAGGTGTGTAATGTGGTATTTAAAGTACTCTGATGGTAAACGAAAGGTTATGATGTTTTGTGCAAGTTGTAATTAATTCTGAAGTTTTTGTTCTCTCTGACTACCTAAAGTACAACAGCTGATAAATTCAGAAAACCAAGACAAGCATCCTGGTCTACTGTAGTCTCGTGGTTTAATTATTCTGAATTTGGTAAAGTGTAAGCCACAAATGAAGCCTCCCTATCTGGTGATACTCCAATAACACCTCTTACTTCCTGTGAAAGATGTGCTGCAGCTTTCAGTCAAGGTAGTAGTCTGGGCCTGTCTTCTCTACCTAGCCATGTGTTTTCACAGATCTTAAAGGGAGCAAAATTATTATGCACAACGCTTCAACTATTTCGCCAATATAACCAGTGAATAGCCTCACAAGCTGTTAGGGGGAGAAGGACAGCAGGAGGAGTAATTATGTAAGATCTGTTTTCTAGGAAAAGTGAATTTAAATTCCCTGCTTTTTTTTTTTTTCTTCCCTGCCACAATGAATCAGGTACTTCTCCTCTTTAAAACAATAAGGCAGAGAATACATTGAAAGACAGACAGACGAGACATTTTCTATTATGTGAAAGACAGGAACTGGAAATTAATTTTGCAGTGGTTATATTAAAAAGCTTGTATATAGCTGCTGACTAAGTCAGTGCTTATTTTGGAAGATGTATCTGTATCTGTCAGATGAATCTGACATTCAGGCATCAGAAATGTAACT
>WBMY01013290.1:7692-20730 GCA_013397315.1 Donacobius atricapilla
GGGGAAGGGGGTACATGGGGGAGCTGGGGGGCTGTGGCCGGCCCCTGGGGGTCCCCAGGCTGCCTGTGGCTGGTGCTTTGGGGGACAACCACACCCATAACCACTGCCAGCCTGATCCTGGAAATCGCTGGCTCTGGGCTGCGTGGGGGCAGCCTCAGCAGCTCATGCCAAAGGCCGGCAGCTCAAGGGACAGGGCTGGACAGCAGCCTGGCAGTGGGCAGTGAGTCCCCACAGCCAGCAGCCACCTCCATGACATTGGCTGTGCTCTCATCCCACCCAACGCCCCCGGTCTGCATCCCACAAACCATCCCACCACGCAGCCACCTCCCAGCATAACCAGGGACTGCCCCCACCCTGCAGAGCTCTGGGGCCAGGAAGGCTCCCAGCAGAGCTCTGGGAATCTTCTCTATCCCGCTGGTGATGGTCTCGTGGGAAATGACGGTAGAGGGGACACGGGCTCCCCGTTGGGACACAGGGAGGGACATGTCCCTTCCCACAGCCAGGGTATTGGGAGGGGATGGCTTCCCTGCCGTGGTGCTCCTGTGCCCTTTTGGTGATGAAGAGGGAAAGGAATTTGGGGAAACCCCCTCAGGGCTATCTGGCCATTCTGAAGGACCATGTGACCAGTAGTGTACTGGGAGGAAACTGGAATGGCTGTCCCAGGGGAGGGCCATGGAGTGGTTGGCCCCTCCTTTGGGATAAGGCTTTTGGGGGGCTGAGCACTGGCTTGGGGGTCAAGCAGCATTTTGGGGTGTTGAGCACTAGGTCGAAGGGCTGAGCACCGTTTTGGGGAGCTGGTCTGGTGTTCCTTGTTAAGTTCACTGAGGCCAGGAAAAAACCATTTTGAGGAGCTGGTTTGGTGGTCAAGCATTGTTCTGGCTTGGGGGTCAAGCCAGATTTGGGGCTTGCTGTTTTGGGGGCTGAGCATCAACTTGAGGCTCAAGCATTGTTTTGGGGGCTGAACTCCAGTTTGGGGTCTGGGCAGCAGCTCAGTGGCTGGCTCAGGGGGCTGAGCACTGTCTTGGGGGTCCGGCACTGTTTTGGATGGCTGAGCACCATCTCAGGGGTCAAACACCTGTCTGGGGTGCTCAGCACCTACTCAGGGGTTCTGTGCTGGCTTGAGGGGATGAGCCCTGGCTTGGGAGTTGAGCACTGCTTTGGGAAGCCGAGAGCCCGTTTGGCCACCAAGCACCAGTTTGTGTGGCTTGGCACCATTTCAGGGGGCTGAGTACTGGCTCGGAGGTTGAACAGTGGTTTGGGGGGTGGTTTAAGTGCTGTTCCAGGGCTGAGCCCCAGTTTGAGGGGCTGGATCCTTCTGAGAGGCCTGGGGGGGCACGTCCCTGAGGGTGTGATCCTGTCTCATGTCCCATACTGGGGTCTGGCAGTGCCAGGCCATGGGCTTGTTCCCTCTCTGTCTTTGCTCCCTGTCCTCAGCACAGAGGAGCCTCTGGGTGGGGAGGATCAGGAAAAGCTGGCTCTAGGTCCCCTTGCTGCACCAAGTGTGCAGACCTGTCCCAGCCCTTCCCTGCCTCAGTTTCCCTCCTGCAGTAGAAGCAGAGCATCCCCCTTGCTCTTCAGGGGTCTCCCTGCTGCCTCCTGCCCACAGTGTATTGGCTGCTCTCCCAGTGGGCGCCATGGGCATCCCTGCCCAGCCAGGTAGGGTTGGGAAGGGTCATCTCATCCCCCCGTCCAGTGGCCGGGTGCGGGTACCCTGGGTAATGCTGGGTATCAGCAGCATCCCCAGGTGTTCCCCAGGGAACTCAGGTGTGCTGCGGGTCCTGGCAAACCCTCCCACAGCCAGCTCTATGCTGGGGCCTCAGCCTGCTCTCCCAGAGGTGCTGGCAACCAGGAATTCCATCTGCCTGCCTGGAGCAGGGTGGCACTCTAGCTGGCACCACTGTGTGAGGAGGGGCATGGGTGGGTGCAGGGGCACTGTCCCTGCCAGCTGAGCTGCTGCCATCGGGGTGGGGGGAACCATGCTCCCCTTCCCAGGGGTCTGCAGGTCTGGGGAGGTGAAGAGGAGCCCAAGATGCCCCCATCTGTGGGGCCAGGAGGGCATGTGCCCGCTCTTTGCATTGCAGGTCACCTTGAACCCTGCTGGCCCCGGCTAGCCTGCGGACCCTTCTGACAGCCTGCCCATGCCTGGGCCAGCAGCGGCTGCACCATCCCCTCTGCCCCAGGCAAGGCTACGGGATGGGACAGGGTTTTTTCCTGGCCTCAGTGAACTTTACAAGGAACAGCAAACCAACAAAAGGCTTTGACGATTGCCTGGCTCAGGCTTATTCATTTCACTCAGGGTCATGCTGTGTCCCAGAGCTTGTCCCTTGTGCCAGCACCTCCTCTGGAAGCACCTACGGGCTCCTTTCTTCTTGAGAGGTGCAGCCCTCCCCCTCCTTGGATGCTCCTCTTCTCGTGATGTGTGGGGGACAGATCCAGACTAGGAGGAGGATGCCTGTGGCTCCATGCCCAGGGTCTGCATCATCCCAGCAGGGTCACGGCAGTGTCATGGCCCCACAGGCTTCCCAGGATGCGTTGATACTGGGTAATGCCGTACCAGGAGCATTGGTCAGGGCATGATGGTGGCAGAAGGTCTCTCATAGGAGAGGATGCCACTGGCCACACTGGTCCCTCCAAGTCCCATCCTGGACGACAACACCATGTTCCTCCATCCCCTGGCTGGCTGTGCCCTGGGATGCTGTTCTTGACTGCACCCCCAAAGCTCTCCTGGGGCATGACCACGGGGTGAGGGATCTCCCTGTGTCCACCCCAGACCTGCCCAGGAGCCCCATCCCAGAGCTGGAGTCCGTGCCCTGTGGTGGGGAGCAGCTCCTGGGTCCCTCGGGAGCAGACGCACCACACCCAGCCTTACTGCCCCTGAGCACCCGCCACCATTTATTGGGTGGAAATAAGGAGAAACGTGGAAACTCAGGGTCGGAGAAAGGCCTGGGGGTGCTGGGAAGGGACTTAGGGCCCCAGGCCAGGACGATGTGAGAGCATCCGTCTGACTATCCGCCCGGGAATGCGGCCGTAGTTGTGCTGGGGGGCTGGGTGCTCCCAAAGACTCCGAGTCCTCAAGGCTGAAACTGCCACAAACTCACCTCAAGGGTGAAGACAGCTGTGGGGCGAGAAGGGTGCTGGGCCACATCCCTGCCCAGCGTTGCTTCAGCCACATCCTGTCAGGGGCGGGGGGTGCCTGGCTCGGAAGGACCCTCCGGTGGGCTTTGTGCCGGGGGGGCCGCGGCGTGTCGGAAATCACGTGGCTCTGGGGCTCGGGGCTTTACGGGAAGCGAGGGTTGAGGCGAGGGGCAGCTCCCACCCCCCCGGGATGGCTTGGCCGGGGTTCAGCTCGGGATCGGGCCCCCCAAGCAGCTGCCCCGTGGCGGCGGCGGCCGCTTCCCGGCAGGCGCGGGGTGACGGGGGGGACGAGGAGCCGCCATCGCTCCCCGGAGCAGATGGTCCCTCGGCAGCAAAGCTGCCCCTTCCGCATCGATTACCCGGGCCGGCCGTTTAACGATCGCTTTCCGGGGTTAATTAAACTCTCCTCGCCGAGGGCGGCTGTACCTGCCTGCAGCCCTGATGCACCCCCCAAAACGGCTTCTGTGGCTGGAGCTGCGCTTTGCTGCCAAGGCAAACCTTAATATCCATCCTGGAGTGCACCCTGGCCGCGCTTCTCCCCGGGGCACCCGGAGCAAGGTCAGCTGCCGAGTCTGGTTGTGTATCCCACTTTCCAGGCAGCTTGGGGGCTGGAGCAGAGGCTGCCCAGTGTTTTCCCCTGACCGCTGTATTTTTTTGGGAGTGATCCCCACTACCTGGCTCCGTAGGGTTGGGTCTGCGCCCACCCATGTCTCTATTCACAATGATTTTGGAGGAAGGCGTCGAGAGCTCGGCGGCAGACGGCGGCTCCGGAGCAGCACGGGTTGCCGAGCGGGTCGCAGCCCTGCGATTGTCAGGAGTTGCTGCTTTTTGCATATCTAAATGTGCCCTTTCAGCCGGCGCTCTCGGTCGAAACTGCCATCTTTTGCCTCATTGTCAGCCTCGCCGAGGTTACGCATCGTTTGCTGACTCACAGCCTCCTGCTCTAATTACTCGTTCAACTCCCTCCCTGGAGCCACCCGGCCAGTCCCGGCACATCCCTTGCCGCTGCTGCAGCGCCGGCCGGAGGGCTGGACCGGGGCATCCGTGCAGAACCCTCCCTGCACCCGGCCCTGCCCGCGGGCATCGCTGCGCGGCTCCGGCTGCAGCCGAAAGCCGCTGCCCTTGTCTGCTCCGGCACCCCCTGCTCGCACCCCCGGCTTGCTTTTGGGGTGCAGCCGGGGCATCCATGCAGACCCCCCTCCCTGCACTCATCCCTGCCCGCGGGCATCGCTCCGACTCGCCGGGAGCTCCTCTCCTGGTTGCCTGCCCCAGCTTCCCACGCTCACCCGCCCGTAACCCGGATGGTTTTGGGGTGCAGCGGGGGTTGCTGGGGGCTGTCCGGGCAGACACACGGCGCAGCTGGGGCGCAGCTGACCCCCCACCCCTGCGCCACGCCGGGGGAGCTCCGGGCTGCCATCCCCCCGGGCACGGCCCCGCTGCGGGATGNCCTGGGCGGCAGCCCCGGCTGGGATGAGCAGCGGGTTCGCGCTAAAGCCCTAAGCCGAGCCTCTCTGATCCTGTCCGATGTGAGCAGCCGCCGGGAAGCTCCGAGCCGGGCCCAGCGTGATTTCCAGCGCCGGAGAGATTCCAACAACGCCGCAATTACCGATGGGATCGGGCTGATCCCGCTCTTGGCCTGCTGCTCCACGCTGGCTGGGGTCCTGTCTGCCACAAACAGGGAAAGCACCGGCTCTGACCTTTTTAATACTATTATTTTTATGATAATCATCAACTTCAAACTATCCCCCCATCCCAGGCTTGCCATCACTGTCATGCCAGTGGGAAGAGCCTGCTCTCCTCTCCAGTATCTCCCTTCTCAGATCCTTACACCTTCCAAGAAGAGGGGGACCCAAACTCACCCATCCCAGCAAGCCAGATGGATGCAGGGGCTCAGTTAAGCTTCAATTAACTTGATTTTTTATCTCCCCGTTTTTGATCGGTAATATCGAGGCGGAAACAACATCCCTGCAAATCCATCTTGCTAAGAGAGGTGAAACCAAGCCGGGTAATCCGGTGGTAAGGACAGCGCTCCGACGGGTAATGCAGTCGTGCTTGCCTTGGAAGAGGAGATATTTTATATATTTATATACCAAGGAAAAAAAGAGCTGTGTATGTGTTTGCACAGGCTTCTGCCTGTCACAGAATGGTCCAACCACGCATCTTATCTCGTAAAGCCATATTTTGGCCCTTTTTTTTCCCCCCAAGAAAGTGAATTTTAAGCGCCAGGAGACAGTGATGGTTTCTTTGGAGCTGTTAGGATCTGCCATCAGATACAATAAATCTGTCTTAGTTTGTGGATTATTGGCCCAATAGACCGTAACAGCTCTGTCAGCCCCTCCTGGCGTGCTGTGTCCGGCAAGCTCAGCCTTTGGTGGGTTTTCCTGGTTTTTTTATTATTTTTCAGCAGGAATTTGCTGAGGATTTTTCCGTGCCATGTGCGTGTACAGCAGCTGATAGGGAATTCACAAGAGCTCAGTAACGTTCTTAGGTGTTTTTTTTTTTTAAATATTTCCCCTCTGGAAAAACCCAAAGGCACAAAGTCCAAACCCCTAAAACATGACAAAGAGGAGGGCAGAGCCTTCCCTGCCAGAGTGCATCCAGCCAGGGGCTGCCTCCCCAAAACTTGTGCTGGTTCAGAATGGGGTTTTATTGCTTTCCAGTAGGATTTTCCCTGGGTAGCCCCGCTCCTGTTGGCCATTGTTCCCAGTCCACTGTGCTTGATCCAAGCCTGGAAACACAGGATTTCCCAGGGATGGTGTGGGATGATATGCTGGCTCCCCCAGCCTGACTGGGCTGCACAGCACATGCTCCTCTCACCCTCAGCCTGAATTTGAGGGGGTCTGAACCTCCCAGAGTTGGGGATCTGCAGCTGGTCCTGCCCCAGTGACAGGCACCCCCTGGTCCTGCTTCTCAGCACGGTCTCCGCGTGGTCCTGGGTGATGATGTGAGGTGAAATGTGGGGTGCACAGTCATGATGGGGTGAGGAGTGGAGCAGGAACCAGAGCAGGGTGCAAGTGTGGGGCACAGGTTGCAGGTGCAGGCAGGGAGGTGTGGGTGCCAGGCCGGTGGCATGGCCCGGGGGGAGTGGATCTGCTGTAGGGCTGGAGGACACACATGTCCTTAAGGAGAGCAGGAGGAGGCTGCTGTCTGGGATTTGGAATGAGGAGAGAGCAGGCTGAGCGCTCGGTGGCATCCGGGACAGGGCTGGCAGATGTCCACTGCCACGGCGGGGTGTCCTCTGGCATGGTGGGGTGGCCCCTGGCTTGTTGGGGTGGCCCCTGGCATGGTGGGGTGACCGCTGGCATGGTGGGGTGTCCCCTGGCACGGCAGGGTGGCCCCTGGCATGGCAGGTGTCCCCTGGCACGGCAGGTGTCCCCTGGCACGATGGGGTGTCCCTTGGCACAGCAGGTGTCCCCTGGCACGGCAGGTGGCCCATGGCATGGCAGGTGTCCCCTGGCACGGTGGGGTGCCCCCTGGCACGGCAGGTGGCCCCTGGCGTGGTGGGGTGTCCCCTGGCACGGTGCGGTGTGCCCTCGGACAGCAGGTGTCTCCTGGCACAGCAGGTGTCCCCTGCCACAGCAGGGTGGCCCCTGGCATGGCAGGTGTCCCCTGGCACGGCAGGTGTCCCCTGGCACTGCAGGTGTCCCCTGGCACTGCAGGTGTCCCCTGGCACGGCGGGCGGTGCTGCGGGGCTGCCAGGCGGGGATGTCTGTACGTCCCCCCGGGCGCTGCGCTGGGGGAGCCGCTCTGCTGCCAGCGGCTCCGTAAGCCCATTAAGAGCTCAGGGAGCCTTATACCTCGGGGGGCTGCGGCAGGGACTTGCACTGCTCCAGCTTAAACCCCTTGAGCTGAAGCGGGGGTGCTGCTGCAGGGACACGAGGACGCCCGTGGCCATTCTCTGGAGACACCCATCCCGAATCCCCAGCGCGGGTGCTGGCTGCTTTCCCTGGGACCAGGATTTGGTTTTGTTGCATTGTTAAAATGCATCATCAGGGTGAAAAAGTACATTTTTTTGTCTGAAAAATCCTCAGTGGAGGATGTTCCCCCTCGGGGTGCTGTCGTTCAACATCACGGTGTGCAGGAGAAAAGTACAGGGAGGGCAGGTAGGTCCATCTGGGATGGAGAATTCACACTGGTCAGGGGGAACCTGGTCAGGAATTGCTTGGGCCTTTTTCCACCTTAACCTAGATGTGCCTTATGTCAAAGTGTCAGGAACTATGATAATAGGAAACCCCCTTCTCCCCCATCAGACAGGTCTTTGTGAAGCTTGTGGGATGGAAACAGCTTCATCAGTACACTGAGAGAGAGGCCAGTCCCTAAAATTCCAGTGGCTCATTCCAGACATGAGGATAGGTGTCCTTTTGTTGAATCCACCACCACCAAGTCCATATCTGCTGGTGCTCCAGCTTGTTGAGGGATGGATTCTGTGGGCGCTCCCTGCCCAGCTCATCCCCCAGCCTTGCTTGGACTCATCCTCCATGGATCCCGCCACTGGGGACAAGGTGCAGGACCCTCTGCACTGGGGAAGAGGGAGTAGGATGGGATGGAGGAGGCTGGGGAAGCAGCAAGCCAAGGGGGATGCTCATCATGGAAGCTGAGAGAGGGCAGTGGGAACCCATTTGGTTGGGAGCCCTGTGCTCTGGAGCTTCCCTCCCGTGCCAGGAACTTACCAGTGCCGTGGGAAGACCCATCTGGAGATGGGGATATGGGTGTTCGGTTTCAGAAGGGTTCAAACCCTTCCCTGGTGAGGGAAGATGGTTCTCTGGCAGGGGGGTCACCAATCCAGCAGGCAGGTCCTGGGAGCAGGCGGGAAGCCCTGAACCCACCCTGGGCTTGCTGGAGAAGGGCTGGACCACCACGTGGCAGGCACCAACTACATCCAACTTGCTCCTTGTACTCCAGCTTGCTACCTGAGAAGAGAAGGAAGGCAGAAGCATTGACACCTAGCTGTAGTTTTAGTGTAGCCCCTCAGAGCTTGAGGCCAGCAAGGAGCAGTGAGCCCAGGCAAAGGCTGACACCCTCCAGTCAGTCCCCTCAAAAGCAGGTCTCCAGTTTGATAAGCCCTTTCCCACTCCCACCAAATAGTGTTTCCTTCATGCTCCTGCTTCCCCAGGCTCGGTCTTCCCTATCTTCCTCTGTGCTGACAGCTTGTAGATGGGTTTTTCCATGGCTGCTCTCCTTGAGGTCACACAGTGAACCTCTCTGTTTCTTTACTGTGAGTCCTACAGCTCTTTCAGCTGAGGGTCCTCCCATCCTGGCTCATGCTGTGGCTGGTGGTGGTGTTGGTGACCCCTTTCACCTTCCCAGGACTCCATCTCTGCTTTCCAAATGTCCTGGGGTTGGTTCTTTAGGATCTGCCAGCTTCCCCCATGTCACTTGTGCTTTCCAAAAATTACCATAGAATCAGAAAATGGTTTGGGTTGGAAGAGACTCTCTCATTCCACCCCCTGCCATGGGCAGGGACACCTTCCACTAGCCCAGGTTGCTCCAAGCCCTATCTAACCTGGCCTTGAACACTTCCAGGGATGGGGCAGTCATAGCTGCTCTGGGCAACCTGTGCCACCTTCACAGGGAATTTCCCCCTAGCATCTCCTCTACCCCTGTCCTCTGTCAGTTTAAAATCCTTGTGCCTTGTTCTGTTACAACAGGCTATGGTGAGAAGTCTTTATCCACTGATCTTCCATACCCCCTTTGTGCACGGAAAGGCCACAGTGGGGTCTCATGGCTGTGCAGGACCCCATGGACAATCTGAGTGTTCCATAGCAGTCCCAGTGTTTTCTGCAGTCAGACTGGTATCCGACCAAATGCAGGAGCTGGGGGCCTTGGTACAACACCTCCCTGCCCTGCCATCCCATCACGGGCCCGGCAGTTTTCTGGGAACAGTTTTCCTAATAACTCTCGCCAGCAGGTTACCCAGCAGTGCTGTTTTTCAATCCTCTAGTGCCACGTACGGGGAAGGAAGATGCCTTTCATTTTGAGCTGATTCTCGAAGAAGCATTAAGAACCAAGAAAGACATCCAAGAGGAATCTCTGAAGGAGACCTTGGCTTGGGTCAGTCCATATGTGTCCTCTGCCTCAGGTGTGTTTGCTCACCTGAGAGCACGCTGTGTGTTGGCCGCAGGTCTCCCCAGCCGTGGTCCTGGTTGAAGGCAGAGCTTGGGTCTGAGGACATTTGGTCACCAGCGATGCCAATGTTGCAGTTCCCCACCATCAGCGAGGACGGGGCACCCTTGGGGCTCTCTGGGCCCCAAGACATGGTACAATCCCTGCCTGTGGCTCTGCTCTCCAGGAGGATGAGATGCTGGTTGCTCCCTGGGATCCAGCAGGTGCAGAAGGGAGGAGCATCATCTTCCTCTTGATCCCAGGTTGCTCCCATGTGCCCGTTTGTTTGGGTGCTTCATTAACAAGGTTTCCGTGACTGCCCTTGCCCTTGAGCGTGCGGTTGGCTTGGGAGATCTGGGTCTAGTGCGATGACTATCCAACATGGAAAAGCTCAAGGAAGGGAAAAAGACAGTGAGGGGTGCAGGAGACCTGAGGGCCAGTGAAACCAGCACCTGAGGTGTTCCCGAGGGTGAACCAAAATGGTGGAGCACCTGCCAAACATCCCAGTCCTGGAGGTGTTGGCAGCAAGTGTGCCCATCCTCTGGCACCCAGCGTCCTGGGCAGCACCCTCCCCTCTGCCAGGGCTCCAGCACTGTCCTTTTGCTCAGCACCTTCCAGCCTGCTCGCCTGTGCTGCCTGGCATTGTCCTGGGCTCTCTGGTTCCATCCCCAGTGCCTCCAGCAGGGTCTGGCTTGCAGCAGGGGTCAGTCACCTGTGATGTCTCAGGGAGCAAGAAGCTCTTGGGGTGCACAGCAGCGAGCTCAGCTTGTGTCTGAGCTAGAGAGCACCAGGGTTTGCTCTGTGTTATTCTGGATCTAAAAGAAAAAAAAAAAAAAAAAAGGATTGCTCTTTCCCAGTTCCTGCATTTCCTGAGAGCAGCCTAGCTCCTAGCTTATCTTCAGACAGCCTCAGGGGTATTCCCTTGGAGTTTGGGAGTTTAATCAGGCATTGCTGGGGCATGTGAACTCTGCGGCGAGTCGCCGTTCCCAGGGAGGGGAGCGCCTCTCACAGATATTTGGGTTGGCGTGCCTGGGCTGGGGGCTGGGCTGGCTGGGAACGTGCTGCTGCTTTTCCTGGGGATGCAACTGGGAATGGCTGGGGGTGACCTGCCCGCCTGGGAGGATTGCGGGTAGGATGCCGTGGGCAGGGTGGGTTCCCCTGGACATCCCTGAGGTGGGGCTGCCTGGGCTTCGCTGTGTTCCTTTGAACCTTTCATCCCCTCCAGCCCTGCCTCTGCCACCTGCCTCTTTTCCTTTCAAACCCATGGATTTTCTTTGGAGCATCCTAGGCGAAAGCTTCTGGTTATGACCTGGCGCCCTGCTTCTGGCCCCTCTGGCCATAACCTGGTCCTGCTGCTCATGTTATTTTGGGTGATTTTGAGCTAGGCAAAGAATCAGAATTCCAGTGGAAATGCCCAGCGCCAGGCTCTGCTTCACCAGTGGAATCGAGGGCTTTGTTGCTGGCTCTTTTGCAGGCAGTATTTCTTTTTTTGGGGGCTGGATATATTTCTGGCAAGTAAAATGACGGATGCTCTGTTTCGTTTCCAGTGGCAGCGTTTCAGATTCCTTGCTCCAGGGCAGGAGCCGAGCGAACTCCGATTCCAGAGCAGCTCTGGTACCTTGGCAGCTTAAAGGCCACGGGGTTTGCTTGAATGACAAGCGGTGCTGAGCGTGGGGAAAGCTCGGGAGAGGCAGTTTTGTGCTCATGCCTTCCACCTCTTGTAGGAGCGAGATCCCACGGAGCGGGGAGGCATCTTTATCCTGTCTTCCTGCTCTGCAGGCAAACTGGGAGGTGGTGGAAAGACGTGGAGAAGGATGGCAAGCCCTGCCTTGAGGGGATACTCTTTGCATCACTGCTGGGGAGATGGGGAGAAGCAGTCTTGAGGCATTTCTGTGTCTTCTCCCTAGGAACATCCTCTTGGATGCTCTTAGCCCAGCTCTGCCTCTCCTTGTACCCGTCTCAGCAGGACAGAACCATAGAGTCATGGAGTGGTTTGGGTTGGAAGGACCTTAACAGCCCATCTCATTCCAACAACCTGGCATGGGCAGGGACACCTTCCACTACCCCGGGTTTCTCCAAACCCTATCCAACCTGGCCTTGGGACACTTCCAGGGATGGGGCAGCCACAGCTTCTCTGGGTGACCTGTTCCAGTGTCTCACTAGGGCCTCTGTAGTGATCCAGGTGCAGATCTGAGGGGCTGGCCTGCTGTTGGGATGCTGCAGTGCTGAGGTTGAGGTGTGAGGGATGGGAGTCCATGGCCCAGGGGGTCAGGGCAGGTTGGGGATCTGTCTTCCTGAAGCTGCCCAGCTTTTTATTTGCTTGTCTGATGGACCTGAGACACGTGTGAGTTTGTGGGCAGGGTTTGCCCATCCCTCTGAGAACTCCCCTGCACTTGGTTTTGGTAACAGAGAGAACCCAGACTGCTGCCTGCCTCCCAAAACTTGTACCCCAAAACCTCTCAAGCCTCTCTGGCTTACTGGGCTTACTGGAATCAGCTCCCCTGGGCACCAGTGGGGATGGGATGGTGCCAGCCCCATCACTGTGGGGAGTTTTGGCTGTGCTCAGCAAGGCTGTGGGGCTGGGAAGAGACCGACTTGGACTCCCTGTGGGCTGTGGGGTGCCTCACTGCCCCCATCCAAAGCTGAGCTGGTCTTCCCCCCGCCAAGCTCTGGCCAAGCAACCTTCCTCTCCTTTTTCTTCTTCCTCCTATTTCCCTCCTGCCAGCGAGGCCAAGCAAAACGCGGTGCTGACCAAAAATAACAACCGCCGGCAGATCCAGACAATGGATAAACCCCTGGTGAGGGCGAGGGCGACCCGAATCCTCCCAGAGGAAGACGGGATTATTCGCCGTCCTCTTAGACATCTGTCAATAGCTGCCGTCTGCGGACCCGCTTTCCGACAAGGCCGGCGGCTTTCCGACGGGGCCGCCGCCTTCCTGCTGGGAAAAGTGGTGCTTCCAAAGCAGTTGCCTTCAGGAGCAGGCGTCGTGGGCACTTGGGATCTCATCACTGAGCACCATAAGGGCCCCACCACCCATTAATGGCCAAACTCAAATGCACTGACCTGGCCCTGATGCTCTCAGGTGGTGACAGTGACAGAGGTGCTGGCATGGGTGCACCGGCCCATCCCAGTGCCAGCTTTCCTGGCATCTGGAGCAGCCTCTCGGTTTGTGCTCTGCCACCATGGAGCTGCCTGGTGGGATGTGGAGGGATGAGGTTTTGAGAGAGCTGGGAGCACAAGGGGACCTCTCCAGGCTGGAGCTGTTCTTGAAGATGGCACTGATGGATTTGGGCACTGCTGGAGGCGGCTCCTGTGGTGGCACTAATGGGTTTAGGCAGAATTGGAGGTGACACTTGGAGGTGGCACAAACAGATTTGGGCACCATTGGAGGTGGCACTTGGAGGTGGCACGTGTGGATTGGAACATCATTGAAGGTGGCACTGATGGCTTTGGGGCTCTTTGCCATCCAGTACTCCCATACGACTGTCCCTACAACTCTTCCCCTTGTTTTTAATTAACTTCCCTTCACTCTGCCCATGCCGATGGGTCTCTCCGTGACCTGGTTGTCGGTCAGACCCCAAGTAATTGATGCTGTAATCGCCCCATCTGTTAACAGNGGAGTGGGCGAGCGGCAGAGCCGTGCCACGGCGCGTGAATGTCAGATGCTGCTTGGCTGCGAGCTGGGCTCGTGCGAGAGCAGATCTGTTCAATCCCATTTGGAGAGGGGGGAGAGGCGGGGGGGGGTCTTCCCCAGGCTCAATCTGGGAGGGTTTAGTTACAGGCGTTTTAGGATTTGGGCA
>WBMY01013290.1:33812-103961 GCA_013397315.1 Donacobius atricapilla
GGTGGGTGCCCAGCCCTGGTGCTGCACACCGGTGCCGGACCCGACCTAACGCCTTGTCTCTTCTTCTTCTGTCCCCCTCCCTGTCTCTCTTCCTTTCCAGAAGGTGATGCTTCCTACAGGAGCCGCATTCAGATGGTTCCAGTAGGAACGGGAATCCCAAAGCTCTGTCATCCAAGTGCAATGTCACTGCTTGCTTGTGTTGTCTCAGGCAAGGGATTTTTGGCTGAAATGAATGGATGCACCTGTGTCTCTTTAGAACCAAAAATATTTTCTCGCAAATCTCATTCCTGTTTTTATAATTTTTTTTTCTTTTTTTCCTTTTTTTTTTTTTTGCGTTCGTTTTAACATCTTCGAGTCCTAGTCAGACATTTAACTGCTTTTCAAATAAAAAACAAAAAAATAATTAAAAGAAAAAAANGGGGACACGGGGAGATGGGGACACAAGCGTGTGGGAACAATGGCCAAGCTGCTGTGCTGCTGCCTGGCCAGGGAAGGGTCCAGCAGCAGGGGGACTCCCCGGNCAATGGATCTGTAAAGTACCAAGACTTAATAGACAGAGTATGGACAATCAGTTTCTTTCTGTGTTTTGGTGTTGATGTTGTTTATGTGTGAAAGATGCAGTACTTGTGTAGGGAATGTAAATTTACAGTAACCTTTTAAAATCTAGTTACTAATAAGCACTACTGTAATTTAGCACAGTTGTTTAATTGCACCCTCATTTATACTTTTTATTTGATTCTTTCCCATCATACAATAGAGTGGATAGTTTCTAGAATGCCTCAACTTCATGTTTATAAATGAGAATATGTTTAAAGCGATGTAGTATCCCTTCTCCTCGCCATTCACCTCTGGAAGTTTAACCCACAAGAGGGTCGGTGTAAAAGGTGGAAGAAAACAATTGCTACACAACTGGCGGAATTCAAAAAAAGGAAAAAAAAGAGTAAAAAAAAGGCAAAAAAAATAAGTCGTTGTTAGTTTATTAATATAGAGCAAGAAACGCTGCGTACAGAAAATCCTCCTAATTGCAATGGTTTACTCCTAGAAATAATTTTTGTAAACTTACAGAAGTTAAAATCAAAATAAAACAAATATTGCAGGACCTGTGCTGAAGCAGTTACGCAAAGTGATATTTCTCTTCTGTTCACCCCCGTCTCTCCAGCTCTCTCTCCATCATTAAATTGAAATGCTGTTTGTAATGTTTTAGCGATCCAGGCTGTTTTTGTGAATAAAATGAATGCATGTTTTGTGTCATGATTTCCAGCTTGGTTATTTCTCTCCCACCCCTCTGTCCAGCCCTCCAGGCCCCCCAGCAGCAGTGGTGGTCCACATGCCGTGGTCCTGCTGCCTGTGGGGACCTCGCCAGTGACGATGCCAGAGTGTGGTGGGACGGTGTGATGAGCTGAGCTGGAGTCACCCCGGCTGCTAAATCCCCACGGTTAATCCTGGCATTGGCTGGGCTAAGCCAGCCTTGGCTCCTCCCGGGGATATTTCCCAGCTTGACCTGCCTGGAATTTTACCCAGCAGTGCCAACACCATTTGTTTTGGTGAAATAATATTAATGTGCCATGGAGAACAGCGGTGAGGCTCGTGTTGTTGGGACAAGTCTTAAATGAGCTCCCAGAGGTGAGTGGGCTCTGGGGTGGCTGTCCAGCCTGGTACTGGATCAGCAGGAGCTGTCTGGCATGGAGGGGGTGTTGGATGGGCTCAGCCATGGACAGGCCACGGGGTTGCTGCCAGTGCTTGGGGTGCTGTGCTGGGAACCGTGCCAGGCAGGTGGGCTGGGAACCTCCTACCAGTGCCCTGGAGGTTCTCCAGGGTCATCCCAGCCTGGCAAGAGGTAGGTCTGGCTGGACCCTGCAGTGCTGGCCCTGCCTTGCCGGGAGGAGGTAGCGAGAGCCTTTGTCCCCAGCTCCAGCCAGCATTTGGGCCAGCATCTGTTGGCCAGATGTGCTCCCAGAGGAGGGGGGTGACAGCGGTGCGTGGGCTCTGTCCCTGCCCAGCAGTGACCTGCTGGGATGGAGCAGAAAGTCCCTGGGGAAAGCTGTCCCAAATGCCCTCTCCAGCAGCGTTCCTCCCGGCTGCCTCTGCAGCTCCGGGTGGTTTGGAGCCCAGGCACCGCGGTCACACCAGAGCCTGAACCCAGGGCTGTGTGGGAATGACTGCAGCACATGGCGACAGGGATGGAGCTGGGCCGGTGTGGTCAGTGACACAGCTCAAGGCCTGCAGGGACAGACAGGCCCTGGCAGGGACAGACCGACCCTGGTCGTGCCCCAGCAGGGCTCTGGTGCGTGGCTCTGCTCCGACCAGGGTGGCACTGGCAAGGGGCTGCTGGGAACTGGTTCCCAATCCGTGTGGTTCGCGCAGCCGAAAGCACTTAGCAGGAATGTGCTGGGGGTGTTATGGGAAAAAGGAGTCTGGCTGCTTTCCTCCCGGCTGTGGCTAAGGGTTGGGGCTGTGTGAAGGCACAGTCCTGGCACCTGG
The DNA here is from genome assembly GCA_013397315.1 of Donacobius atricapilla. Lineage (NCBI taxonomy): Eukaryota > Metazoa > Chordata > Aves > Passeriformes > Mimidae > Donacobius > Donacobius atricapilla. The sequence goes on from WBMY01013290.1 coordinate 36,294, forward strand.
AGGGAGCCAGCCCCTACCCCATGCTGGGAGAGTGTCCTGGGGAGCAGCACACGGAGCCCTGATCCGCTGGGGAGCTGCAGGCGGGGTGCTGCTTCATCCCCCCCACAGCTGCGGCTGGGGACTGCTGGGAGCGTCACCCGGCTCTGGCTGTGTCACCCACAAGAGGGCTGTGCTTGGGGCTGTTGTTGGCATGGAGCAATGCCTGGGGAAATGCCCTCACGGCACGGCAAACCCCGCTGTGCCACGCTGGCAGGGCACTGGCAGGGACCACGGGTGTTAGCAGGGGAGATGGGCGCTGGCAGGGGACGACAGTGATAGCAGGGATAGGGAGCTGCCAGAGAGGACACGGATATTAGTAGGGGACAAACTGAGCAGGGGCTTCCCCAGGCAGGAAAACAGGTTTGGGAGAAAAGAATCAGATGTGGGATTCAAAGCCTGCCTGTGAGTGGGATGGGGTGGTGGGGAGGCGGGGTGTGGGGTGCTGGGTGCCCTCCACCCCACTTCCAGCTCACCCCCGTGCTGGGCTGCGTCCCTGCCTCCCAGGTGAGTGTGTAGGAGGATGGCCCTGCGCTGGCCTGGAGCCTTGCCTAACGAGCAGGACCTCAGGCATCCCCCGAGGGTGAACCCATCCCCTCCTCCATGCTCACCCTCCGCCAGGCACAGCCCCCGTGCTGGGCCGTCCCCGCAGCTGCTGCTGGGGAAGTGGCACCCAGGGCTGCTGTCCCCAGGGTGCCCGCTGGCAGCCAGGTGACACAGGGCACATGGGATGATGATAACGAGCTCGGCATGGCGCTGAGGGACAGCCCTGTGCGCTACCACAAGGGCTGGCCTTGAGTCTCTCTTAATTAACATCCTCATTACACGGAGTTAGCAGAAGGGCAACCAAACCTGCCTGTGGCCCTAGGGCGTGCTGTCACAGAGGGCACGGCCGTGTCCCCACCGCTGCTTGGCCTTGGTGGCGTGGGAAGGTGCCAGCGAGTGATGTCGTGAGGCCAGACCCTGGTGCGGGGCTAGTCCAGCGGCGATGCCAGCGCGGTTTTCTGTGTGGAGTGGCCTGCCTTGGAGAGGATGGATTCTGCCATGAGCCGCAGCAGGAGATGGAACCTCCACAGTGGTGCCAGACACATCCCGTCCTGTCACAGGGGCACCCCAGCAGTCTGTGGGGTGCCCAGCTCGGCTGCAGGGTGTCACCATTCCGTGTCCCCCGTGCCGGGTGCCAGCCTGGCACGGGTTGCTGGTGCCGCCTCATCCCCCGGGCTGCGATTAGCGGGCTGACCCCGGGCTGACCTGTCCCCCCGGCGTGGGGATGGGGCAGGATGCAGGAAGCGCCGAACAAAATGTGCTTCAGCTGAGCCGGATGGCGGGTCCGCCGTGAGCGCCGCCGGCCAGGCGCGACCTCCCGGCCGGCAGCCCGCTCCCGCTGCGGGGACACCCAGGGGACACCCAGGGGACACCCAGGGGACGGGGCTCGGCAGGGGAGGCTGCGGGACCTTGGGGCTGCGTGGGAACCTCCATCAGCACTGAATCCTGGCTGCTGGGAGGGGACCCAGTTCACACGCACCGCCCCAAGGGGAGGTTGGGATGGTGGGATCTGCTCAGCTTTCCTTGGTAGGGACACAGCGCAGCCCAGGGGGCTGCGGGGACAAGCCAGCCCCGGTGCCAGGTGTTAGGGCCATCCAGCATCGCCAACATGGCTGGGCCATTGGTAGATGCTTCCCAGCATGTCCTGGGCTGAGCTGACACCAGTTTGGTTGGGGTTTTGGCAGCCCCACAGCAGCCGGATGGGATTGATGCAGGTGTCCTGGCGGTCCCCAGGCATGGGCAGCTGTGGGGGACGCTCACTGTCACACATCTGGCTTGGCTCAGGCTGGAGCCTGGGTCTGCTGAGACAGCTCGGTTGGGACCATCAATCTAAACAAGCCTCCCAAGTTCTGCTCCCCGCAGCTGGCCAGGGGACCTTCCCTGTGTCACACACATCGTGGCAGCTTTCCAGGCTGATCTCCAGCCTAGGCTGAAGTTCTTCCAAAAGGTTATGGAGTTTTCAAATTCAGGCTAAGGATGCCTTGTCTCTGCACATTCTCCACTGGGAGTGAGCTCTGTGTTGGCTTCTTCCCCACAAACATTCCGTGCCAGGGTGTGGGACAGGGGAGCAGGGTCCCACAAGGTCTGTGGGATGCTGTGTTGTCTCTGCACCGGAGCAAGGCTGGAAAGGGCTTTTCTCAGGGAAAAGGACCCATGGGAGATCATTTATCCATGATAAAGGCTTGACATATGCATCACTTCACTTCTGGGAATTCCAGAATTCCTACCAACCACCACACACTGAGCTCTCCCCATGCCTGAGCTGGGGCAGGAGGATGTTTACCCAGCAGCATCCTTGGAAAGGACTCCGTTGGTGGAGGCTGACACCCATTCCTACATCCCACCAGCCCCCTCTGGGATGAGCTGTGTCCCCAGCAAGGCAAGGCTGCGGCTCCAGCTGGCCAAGGGCCCTGGCTGGCCGCCCTGCTGCGGCTCTGCAGGAGGCTGGGGATGTCACTGCAGCCATCACAGGGTGGTTTCTGCACAGAAACTGCCTGAGGTCCTCCTGCCCTGGGGACCGGAGCGCCACCAGGCCTGTCATCCTGCCTGCAGCTCCATGGTGCTGCCTCCATGGAGAAGCTGTCTTGGTTTGGGGTCTCAGGTCCCCCCCCTGCACCCCACAGAGTGGGAGTGTGGTGGCTGTGCTTGCACGAAGGAGGACCCCTTCTCCATCACCAGCTCCCTCAGCCCCAGCAGAGAACTGCAACACCCAGCACGCCAGGACTGCAGGCAGCAAGGACCATTTAGCCTGGCTGAGCCATGGTATTCCTCTTTTTGATCACGATCAATGCCTGATTATTCCTGATGAGCACGTCGGTGCTCCCCGATCCGTGCTGCTCTCCCAGCCATCCTCTGCTCGCTGCAAAGCCCACGCCAAGCCTCGGCAACTCCCGCTTAATCGGGGACTGGCTGCGGTGCCAAGGCCGGTTTCAGCACTGCGTCAAGATGTTTTAAGGCCAGAGCAGTCAGGATTTGTGAGAAATAGGTCGGCCTGTGACAGCAGGAGGAGGCTACTCAGTGCAAGACGCGGTGTTATCGGGCAGGGGAGGCAGCGGCTGGCGCGGCGTGAGCCTTCAGCCCTTGGGTGACGATGGGCGGACGGCAGCGGCTGAGCAGGGCCTTAGCAGAGGTGACAGGTACCACCAGCCCGAGCTGGGGGTTTGCAGCCTGCAGCCTGCCTCGCGTTTGGCCAGCCATTGGTGCTGACAGCCCTGGTGAAGCATCGGTCTGGGGAGTTGTGTCTCCCCCCACCAAAATGCTGTGAGCGGATGCAGTGCTCGTGGAGGTGTCCAGATGGTACCGCGGGTAGTGGGGACACGGGACCAGGCTGCCCTGTCCTTGTCCCCTCAGCCAGTCGTGCAGCCCCCCTTGCTCCTCGGGGGAAGGAAGGATACCTTGCTCACTCCTGCCTTGCCTCTGAGCCCCCTGGGCTGGCTGCTGCTGCAGCTGGCTGCTCAACCTTCTCTTCTCCCTGAGCCCAAGCAAGCCTGGGGCAGGGCTGCCAGGAATGGAGGAGCTGCTGGTCTGCGTCTTGTTGGCAAACCCATGAGCTAACGAGTGATTACTAAACCCAGGATGGGTGCAGGAACATGGCAAGCGTGGATGAGACCTCCCAAATCATTAAAATGGTCCATCTGGTCCTACCTGCCTTCTGGCTTTGCTGGTTCTCCTAGTTCTGGTAGAAGAGGAACAGTGACCAGGGTGTTTCACAAGGCCACCTCCTGCCATGAGGATTCCCTGTGGACAAGAAGACAACAGCAGGACAACCTTCCCCTCTCATCAACCTTACCCTGCCCTTGCAAGATCACAGCAACATCTTCCCCTGGCAGAGCCCTGGGCGACCCTGGGTTTCTCCAATCTCCTCACTCCCCCTTGCCTCTGAGGTGTCACTCTCTTGTCTTGGGTGGCTTGGGAGTGGGCAGGGGGTGATGCCAGTGCCCACCTGGCAGGCTGGGACTGCAGCAGTCAGCCAAGCCCACATTCGGGAGCTAAGGGTCAACGCCTCCATCAGAACATCCTGCTTGACCTTTACTGTCATTAATTTCTGTATTTTACCTCATGTGCTGGCCCTGTGCTTTCTGAAGCTCCACCTGCTCTGGGCAATGATATCTCCAGCAGTGGCAAGGCCATGACCCTGCCCGCCTCCAGCAGAGTTCCTTTTCCAGCTCTGGGAGTGCACTAGGCAGGAGACTGATGCCTGTGAAGATCTTGCAGGTCCTGCACCTCTCTCTGGCAGAGCTGGACCCCGGCAGTGAGCAGGAGTGCTTGGCACAGCTCAGCACCTCTCAGCTGTGCCCTGTCACCCTCTGGGTGCTCACGTGCTGGTGGCATCACTACCACTGGCATCCTTCCACCTTGCCACCTTGGGCACAGGCCTCCTACTGCCAGGTGACCTGAGCACCAGCCAGGTGCGAGATGGAGTCTCTTCCCCTAGCAAGACTGACTCCCTGTGTCGCCCTGATTTTTTCAACCTTCTCTTCTGTTTCACAGTTTCATGTTTTGGGTAATTTCTCATGCTCTGGTCTGTAAACATTGGCCAATGTTATTGTAGTTTCAAGGAAAGATTTCATTCTTGTTCTTAGGTACATGGACAGCTGATGGACAGTTGTCTTGACCAATGGGATGGGGAGAGGTGTCAACCTTCTCCCCCAATCCCTGGCCTTTGTAGAAATACTGTATAATGGAGTCAGATTCTTTTAAATAAACTTAGTTCTTAGTTCATGCCTTCTGATCAAAGTGTGAGTGTGTGTTTGTGTGTGTGTGACGAACTGCGTCATCCCTGAGCAGGAGACGCCCTTCTCCTCACTCCAGGTTTTTTTCTGCTGTTTTTAACCTGAAGCAGGTGGGGTGAAACCAGCCTGGGCCAGATTCCACTTGTGTGCTCCCCACTCCCTGCAGTGAGGGATGGGGCGCAGGCCCTGGGCTCACACTGAGCCCCAGCTCCTGCCTCTCTGCTGGGCTGGGAGGCTCCCAGCAGCAGCACAGTTTGCTGCCTTGCCGTGAGTCCTGACATTTCTGCATTGAGGCAGCTGCAGGGGGAAGTATAAATTGGCTTTGCTGCAAGTGTGTGTGTGTGATGGGGGCTCCATGCCCCCCCAGCTCCAGCCCATGGAGTGCCTGAGATGGCTGGTGGCCCTGTCGCCTCTGCTGGAGCAGGGTTTGGCTGTGTTGCCTTCCAGAAGAAGCAGGAGTGTGGCAGGGGGTGATGTTGCAGGGCAGCTGAGGAGGCAGAGCCACTCCTGGGAGCTTGGGGCCAGGGCAGGGCAAGACACGAGGGGATGGGGAGTGCACAGGGAAAGAGAGAACACTCTTCCTTTACGCAGAGGAACAAGAGAAAAGGGCAGGAGAAGAGGCAGGAAATGGGGGTGGGAAAGGGACACAGCAGAGATGTCCCCAGAAAACAGACTGTGTTTTCTCCTTGGAGAAAATACAGTCTGTTGGGTGGGGGGAATGGTGGAGGTCTGGGTGCTCCCACATCCTACCAGCCCCCATGAGATGAGCCATCAGGGACTCACATTTAAGCCCCAAGAGGGAAGATGGGCAGCAAGTCAGAGCTGGGACTCCAGAGTGAGCAGTGCCAAAGGGCACCCCAGTGCTGGGTGCTGGCCTGCTCCCACCCTGGGGACACTGCACCCCGGGCCACCTCCCCAGCACAGCGCAGCGCTGCCGCCTCTGTCCCCACACCTCCATTTTCTGACGTCTCCAGACAAAGTGACCGCTTATCCGCTTGGATTTCAAGCTGTGTGCTCAGCCCCGCGCTCACCCCTTCGGCTGGACACGGGCAGGAAGAGGAATGCGACCAGGCAGGTTTGTGCAAACACAGGCACTGCGTGGTCCCCCTCGGTCTTTAGTCTGGTTAGCAAAATCAGCATCTAATCCAGATCAAACAGGACTTTAGCTCCTGTCAAAGGACTGATCCCCTGTTCTGCCCAGGCTGTGGTATTTAAAGGGACACGGCCAGGTTAAGTATAGCTGGAAACAAAGGGTTTGTGAAAATCATCATAATAAAAATAACAACAACAAAAGCTGGGAAAGATTAGTGGGAAGAGAGACTATAATGAAATATAACTGCCAAAGAAAACTGTGGTTAATGGAGACATCTCCCTAGAGCATTTGAAACCTCAGGTAGTGGAGGAGGAAAGAGATAAGTGAAACCACTCAGAAACCAGCAGCAAAACAAACCAGGCTGTTCCTGGATCAGGGCAAGATCTCTCCTCTCCTCTCCTCTCCTCTCCTCTCCTCTCCTCNTTGCTACACAGGACACTGAGTTAACTGGCTTAGGCATGGACCAGTTTGCAACTTGCACTTGAGACGCTTTCAAAATCTGTCCCCTATTAACAAGTAGCTGTAGCATTACTTTGTGCAGGTGGAGCCTGGGGCAGCCATAGGAACTATGATTTAAAGGGAGAAAAGCAAATCACTGTGTTAGATCTGATTTGTCCTGAGTATCATATATTACCTCTACTCCTGGCTTGCTCCCAAAAGGTATATGAAATGGTCAGTTTAGAAAATTACCTTAGATTGAAGGAAGAACTCTCCTGTAATTATTTTCTTGGGTGGAAAGAGTATAATTTCAAAAGTGGAAAGGGAAGGACTTTGTTTTATTATTGGCTAACATAGATAAAGTTGTAATCAAGCTAGGTGCAGAGTTTCATTTTTCAATATGAGAGATTCTCAGATCTATTACATGAAAGTTGTAATTAACGCAAGATATTAAATGCCAAAGGATGGAAAAATGACAATGAAAGATAATTATATGTTTACAGTACAACTATTTCTAGTTTTTATAATTAGCTTCCGGTTATCATATCTCCTTCACTGGTTATCTGTTTCTGTCCCTGACCATTTAAAAAACCTTTATAAAAGGCAGTATTTGTAGTAAACCAAATATGATCTTCTTTCCTGAACAATATTCTCAAAAAAAATTCTTTTATTTCTCTCCTCTCCTCTCCTCTCCTCCCCTCTATCCCCATGCAGGAGCTGGGTGCAATCATGGGCCATTTATTTATTTGATGTCCAGGCTGCCGCGGGAGCACTCCCAGTCTGCTCAGGGTGTTGGGATCCATGCCAGGGGGCACAGCCCCCCGGAGCGCCAGGATGCCTCCCCAGACGGGCACAGCCCTGTGCTGCAGCCCCAGATAGGATTTAGCCACCCGACTTCTCCTGACCTTAATAACTGGCGCTGACTTAACCGGGAGTCTGGTGGCTAAATCCCGCGTGAGTCTGGAAGTGTAGGAGTCAGTGTCACAAGTAATTTATTCCATGCATCTCTCAGCCTCCTAAACTTGGGGAAGCCAGTTCTTAACACAGATCCTGGTGCTGCCACAGCCCTAGTTGAGCAGATCTGCACCAGCTTTTCTTTCTCCTCTTCCCTCTTTCCCTCACAGCTGCTGGCTTGCCCAGGCTGGAGAGCAAAGCCCTGCTCAGGCCCTTCTCCCAGCCCAGGAACAGGCACCTTCTGAACCCAGACAAAGCCTCTGCTGCCCACAGAACCTTGGAGCATCCTTCAAGCCATGGACAAGTCCCAGGCCAGCCATGTCCCAAGTGGGGCAAGATCTCCCCTGACCATGACTGGAGTAGGTACAGTCCCTACAGGCAAGGTCTGGCTCACACATGGGTGCTGCACATGGATGCTGCATCCTGGGGACCTCAGGCTTGCTCTGTGGATGTTGTCAGTCCAGCGTGGCCCTTCTGCCTCATCCCAAAACTCTGCTCTGGGGTGTTGAGGTTGGAAAACCAGAGGCAATTCTTCAGCTGGGCTCTGTGGGGCTGGAGCTCGATGAGTGTGGAGGAGTTATGCCCACGGAAAGGGAGGGCCAGGCAGTCCTGCTCTACTGGATGTAGTGTGCAGAAGCATTTACGGCGGTTTCTGGCCCTTTCCAGAGCCAAAGAGCTGGAGGCTGGTGGGGCCTCACTGAACACAGCCCTCAGGCAGGGGTGTCCAGCCCTGGCACCCCCTCACTGCCTGGGGCTGCAGCTCCTGTGCTCAGAGCTGGTGGATTTCTCACATCCACATCCCGTACTGTGCTCTCCATCATGACCAAACCCAGTGGCCTGGATCTTTCCCTGGCATGACCACATGTGGGTTACTCCCTCTCCTTCAGCATCTGCTCAGACACTGCCAGCAACCTCTGCTGTGCCATGGGGATGCCCAGGACTGCGGGCTGTGGCACCGGCAGGCAGGAGAGCTCCGTGGGCAAGCAAAGGGGTGCAGGCAGGCACCAACAGGAGGGCTGGGGCTGGAGGGAGGGTTTTCCAGCTGGGCTGGCTTCATCCCTGCTGCCTGCAGCTCAGGATGAATCTCCATGGCTGGGGAGTTCAAGCTGGGTTACAGCCACTGCCACAGCCTGAACATAACATTCATATTCTGGTCACAGTTTTTAGGCATCTTTGCTTTTCTTGGCAGTGTCAGAGCTCCAGGACAGCAGGGAAAAGTGGGAAATGGACCTCACTTGCCATGTCTCTGCTGCTCCAGCTGTCTCGGAGGAGTTTGCTGGTTGTCCTGAGTCATGTCTGCACCAAGCAGAGCTGAGCTGACACCCAGCACGACCTGGGCTGGTGCATTTGCTGCCTGGGAGCCTTTTTGTTCCTCCCACAATCAGGTCACAGCCTGTCCCAGCTGGGCGAGGCAAGCGCTGTGGGCACAGGCAGGGGTGGACGTGCCTTTGCTGCCCAGCACAGACGCTTGTCAGCCCGGCAGCAGCTGCAGGAAGCTGGGGACCTGCCCTGGGGCCTTCCCTCTGCAGCCCTCCTGAAGGGCAGGCACAGGGCTGGCACCTTGCCCGGTGCCCAGGTGCTGCTGGGCAGGTGCCACCCAAGGCATGCAGGACAGTTTGGGAATTTGGCTCAGAAAACGCAGCTGTGGTGGGACACAGGCACTCTTGAGTTTGTCAGCCTTGTCCTGTTCCTTCTTCAGGGTCCTGTGAATTTCTTCGGTCCCAGTGACATTGCTTGTTTTCACTGGGTGTCCCCTGCCTCCTTCCCCAGCTGCCTCTGGAGCTCTGCTGGGAAATGAAACCCTCCTGATGGTGTGAGGTGCCGGAGGAAGCCGTTCTGTCTGCAGCATCTGTGGCATCATCACCTCCCTTTGCCCCCAGGTGGGATCCAGGAGGCTGTACCTGCTTGGGCGAGGTGTGAGGTAGGTGAGTTCACACCAGAGTTTGAACTGTCCTGCAGGTGCAGCTTTCAAACCTGGCAGATAGAGATAGGGAAAAAAAAAAAAACCAAAAACAAAAACAAAAGCCAGAAAGAAAACACAGACATGCCAGCTCCATGTTGCAAAGTCCTTCAGTCACATCACCAAGGCTGGGAGCATCTCATCCCCACAGCCCCTGGCTGTGTCCTTTCCCTGGGCATCAGCTGCTGGGAACAGTGATGCTCCACCACGTCCATCCTCGTGGCTGCCCTCTGCTCCCTGGAATAGCCCAGTTTTCCAGAGGCTGACCAAATTCTGTGGCATTTCCAGGCTGTAAACTGCTCTGCCAACAACCATTCCCAGAGGCTGATAATTCCTCCAAATGCATGTGCAGCTTCTTGGGAAATGGAGCAAGGCCCTAGCACGGCCACCTCATTCCTTATTCCAGGCGAGGCAGTGGGAAAGCTTCATGGTCCTGCTTGGTGGGAAAAGCTCTCTTCTCAGAAATGAGTTTTTGCTTAAATTTTGGAGAGAAAAATGTAGTCTGACTCAGCCACAAAGCATGGAAAATTTCAAGCAGGGACTTGATGTGTGGCAAAAAGTATCCTTGGGCTGGGAGAATGAGTGGGGTTGTATTGTTTGGGTTGTTAAATCAAAAACCCAGGGGAAAGAAATAACTTTGGGTCAACCCAAAATGAACTGTTCTAGATATTCTTTCTGAAACAAAAAAGTGTTGCTTTGAACAGCAGGAGGCCCTTGATTTTATCCACTACTGATATAAATGACTTTTCTGGATGGCAAGTGAAAAGACGCAAAGTTCCTCTAATTCCAGAGAAATCAAAAATAAACACTCCTCTTCCCAAGGTAACAGATGCTCCTTGTCCTTTCAGATGGAGCCCAAATTCCCAAATCACAGAATCACAGGATCATGGCATATCCTGACCTGGAAGTAATCCATAAGAGTCATTGTGTCCAACTCCTGGCCCTGCACAGGATATCCCAACAATCCGATCGTTTATCTGAGAGCACTGACCAGGCACTTATTGAACTCTGCCTTGTGGCCGTGACCACTTCCTTGGGAAACCTGTTCAGTGCCCTTAGGACAAGAACCTTTCCCAAATATCCAGCCCAACTCTCCCCTGACACAGCTCCAGCCATTCCCCCAGATCCTCCTGCTGGTCACCAGAGAGAAATAATTACAGCCCCTCTGAAATCAGAGATTTTGGTGATGAACTACTAGTGTTAACAATTCCAGCCTGCTTGGGAAGTTGTGGATGGATCCATGTTGGGATCTGCCCTTCCTACACCAACACCCAGAGGATGCAGAGTGCTGAGCAGCCTCTACTGTGTGTGCTGCTGTTGTCCTGCTGGGCCGTGCAGGGTGTGATGGCCACGGTCCTCTGACCAGGACGAGGGCTGGTAGCTCTCTCCTGGCTCTGCCCACCGATCCAGCTCTGGAGATGGGCAGTGGAGCTGGGTGGATGGGACGTGCAGCGCTGCCTGTGGCTCTGGCTGAGGTGGGGAAGGACATAGACCCTCACTGGGAAAATGTCAGGGTGTTCAGCCCATTATTATAGCTTGTGCTACCAGGAATGTGTCTTTCCACCATGACAAAGGCCTCAGCAGAGACCTCCAGAGACCTCTTGTGCCTCTGCATGCCCTGTGCTTCTGGTCCTTGCCGAGGCAACCTGCAAGAAGGCAAGGAACTGGAGCGAGGCGCCCCTTCAGGAGCCCACAAACACCCTCACTCCTCCCGGAGCAGGCTTTCCAACCCAAATTCTGTGTCTGTTTTGAGAGGGTGTGGTTCTGGGCTCCTATGGAGCTCTCATCCGGGCATGGGGAGACAGTTCTGCCCTCCACCTCCCTGTCCTTCCAGCTCAGCTTCACAGCTTGCCAGTGGGGTTTGGTTTAGTCCTTTTAGATGCCTCCTCTCACCTTTCCTTAGTCAGGACTGAAGCACCAGGGCGTCTCGGGGTGTCCTCCAGGTTGGTACAGCCTCTCACCCCGTGCCCTCCTCGGGGCAGCTCCCGTAGCTGCCCTGCTTTGTGCTCCGCTTCCTCGGCCCCGGTTACGCAAGAGGCTTTGGAAGCAAGACAAAATTACAGCGGGAAGAAATCATCACAGGGCTCTGGTGGGAAAAGATATTATCCTGCCTTGCCAGCGAGACTGGCCGTCGGCAGGTAGGGCCCGGAGGAGCGCTGCGCGGCAGGATGATCGCTGATAAGATGCCGGGTCCTGCTCCGATGGCCTCGGGAGAGGGAAGCGCTGCGCTGTGAAGCTATGGAAACGGGCGGGCCGGGTGCGGAGCGGTAATTGGGCCACTGGCATCACCGCAGGTACGGCGGCTCTTTGTGTGCACCGCGCCGCAAAGAGCGCGGCTGCGGGAGCGGCCATGCAAAAGTTGCTCCATTGGAAGCGCCGGCTCTGGCGGCAGCTGCCCCCGGCCGTGCCCCCCTCCCCGGCCCCCCGCTCTGCCTTTGAGTCACCTCGGCGGCGTGACGGCTGCATCCGCCCCGCGCGAAGGTCACGCTTAAAAGCATTGGACATGGCTGGGCGCGGAGGTGGGAGAGGCGCTGCACAAGTCGCATCGCGTTTGAAGGAGTTGCGGCCAGGGCAAACCTCCCCAACGTGCCCTTCGAGGAAGGGGGCTCCCACCGCCTTTCATTATTTGCCAAGAAACGTAAGCCCAGAGGTCCGTGAAATTGTCAGGATGTGTGAAATCAGGCACCGCCGGGCAGCTCTCCTGCGCGACCATTTTAAATATTTAACGCGTTGATTATACAACATTTGNTTTGCGGGGGTATTTTCTTGGTGGGAATTAAATATACCCGTTCCTTCCCGGGGGGATTTATTTAAGTCCTTCCCGCCTCCTCCACCCCTCTGGCTTTTGACACCTTTTTTATATGGGCTTTATCATGAGGATGGCATCTCCCTCTCGCCTCCCTGATGGCCAGAGAAGCTGGGACTAAAGCACCCCACTCCTCTGCAGAGACAGGCGGGCACATGTGGGTGCCGGTGGGTTTTGTTTCCCCCGGGTGCAGCGGAGAGGTCCGGAGGGGGATCCAGCACCGCCCAGTGATGGCACAGCACAAAAAATACAAAAAAATTAAATCCCTCTCCCCAAACCAGGTGGCATCTGCAGGTCCCTGGAGCCGAGAGCTCCTGGAGACGGCGGTGGCTGGTTCTGGGTGAGGGGAGGAAGCTCCGGGTGACTCTGACTCACCGCTCCGNCCATTTTAAATATTTAACGCGTTGATTATACAACATTTGTATAGAAACGCTGGTGTGGGCCCAGGCCCGGGGTTTGGGGAGGGGCTGGGGGGGGATTTGGGATTTGGCCACCCTGCCCTGGGCTCCTGGCAGCCGCCGCAGCGCCGGCGGGAGNTTTTGTTTCCCCCGGGTGCAGCGGAGAGGTCCGGAGGGGGATCCAGCACCGCCCAGTGATGGCACAGCACAAAAAATTAAAAAAAATTAAATCCCTCTCCCCAAACCAGGTGGCATCTGCAGGTCCCTGGAGCCGAGAGCTCCTGGAGACGGCGGTGGCTGGTTCTGGGTGAGGGGAGGAAGCTCCGGGTGACTCTGACTCACCGCTCCGCAAGATTAATTGCCGGGCGTTGCAGGAGGTTTATCACTGCCACCCGCGCTGGCCGCGGCTGCGGCTCCTTCTGCCCGGGGAGCCGGGGCCAGGAGGGGCTGCTGGCACCGGGCTGGGCGCTGCAGCCGGCCTGCCCTGCCGGGGGGAGGCGATGGTGGGTACCTCCCCCCCGCACGCCCCTGGAGCAGCCCCAAGCGCCCGCTCAGGCGCCCCAGGGTGCGGCGGCTCCCGGGTCCCTTCCCTGGACCGGTCACGCTGCCCTCTGCCTCAGTTCCCTGCCCCTCGAGGCAGCTGTGTTTGAGCTGAGCTCTCGCTGCCACGCTTGGCTGCTGTTTCGGAGCTGTTCTACCTCGAAGAGAGGCCCCGCCATGGGAAACTGGTGGCAGATCCTCTGGCTCTCCATGGCCCATCCAGACTTTCCCTCCATCCTGATGTCCTCAGCCATCCTGTCCCGCAGCACTGACAAGCTCAGCAACTGTGATGAGCAAAATCTTTTGCATAATCAATAATTAATGTCTGGGGTTTCCAAGCAGCTAATTAATGTCCTGGTGAAGTGTGAAAAAAGATGTTTAGGATAAATGTAGGTGTTTTCAAGCCAGGTGAGCAGAGGTTCACACTGAGCCCAGGCTTTTCTGTTAACCCACATCCATCCCTGGAGAGCTTCTTGCTCTGAGTGATGCTGTTCATTGCCAGAGTGTGGACAATATTGATCATAAATATTTGCCTAATGAGATCATATCTGCTTTCCAGCATATGCAGTGAGTGACCTCAAAAGGCCCGTTGTCCTTTGGGTGAGCTCCCAACGAGCTTAATTGTCTATCTGTCTTGCAGCTCTGGAGGTGACCTGCACTGGGCCGTGTGGAGGGGTCAGGTCAGTCCCAGCAACACTGGGATTACTGGAGGCAGGGACCAGACCTTTGCTGGGCCACAGCAGAGCCTCCCAGCCCTGTGCTCCCACCCAGAAACTGGGAAATACCGCACATAAACAATTCAGGTTCCAGCCTTAGGCAAAGATTCGAGAGGATTACTCTGGTCACTGGTTGCAGATTCGAGGAATATCATAAGCTTCATCCACTCCATTCCCCAATAAATCCTGACTTGGGAAACCTCTGCTAGGTTCTCTAGAAGCTTCAGCAGCAGTTGTACTCAGGCATGGCAGCCCTGGGCAAAGGCTTTGACCCAGTTTCAGGGAACCTGGAGGGTTGAAAAGTCCTCAAAGCAGCGATTTCTCTCTGCAGCTTTGGGGGAGCCTGTGTGGTTCTCCCCTGCTGGAGATCTGTGAGCTCTGGTTGATCAATCCCAAGACAGATCCGCAGCCACAGCTCCTCGCTGGTGACCAGGGACAGAGCTTTGCAGTCTCCCATCGGGTCCCTGACAAATGTTCCTGGGCACTGGTCAGGTCCAGGCTTGCTGCAGTCCACTTCTGTGTGAGCAGGCTACGAATTCATTCTCCTCAGCTCTGGCTCTTCAGCTCAGCCCAGAATAGCCAAGTCAGTGACTCGTGGCTCATTTTGAACGATTGCCAAGCAGCTGCAGCTGTCCTTGACTTTATCTTTGCTCCAGTGTGGCTTTGCCCAGCTCCACAAGTTCACACTAGGAGACTCCACTCCCTCTTCCCAGAATAGAAGACATCCAGGGCCCAGTGTCAGCAAGTTTAGCAGCTGTGGGAAGTGTTATCCTTTGAGCAATCAGTAATTAGCCTGGTGGAAAGGCCAGAGTCCTTGCGGCTAATGAGTAGCTTGAGATGAGATCTACAATCCCCTGACCCTCTTTAAGTCTTGCTGGTGGCTTCCAGAGGCTTCCTGGATTGCTCTCACCTTTATGCCAGCTCCCAGCGGCCTTTTGTCACAGGAACTGGTCCTCTCCAGCAGACCCAAAGCTCGTGGTCACTCTTGTCTGATCACCTCTGGCTGTGTCCTGTTCCTCCTCACAACACCTGCCCTCCACACTGCCCTTAACCACCTGTTTCCATCACACCTTCTACGTCCCTGCTCACCTCCAGTCTCCAGCCTACCTGCCCACGGCTGCCGCGTCTGAACTGCTGTCCCTGTGACCAGGGCTGGCCCGGGTCAGGGCTGGCTGAGGTGACATTGTAGGGTCACTCTGGGAGGCAGGGAAATGGTTGGTCGTGGTTGATGATGGTTGATGATGGTGATATCCAGATCTGCTCCTGATGGATGGAGCTAACCCCTGTGCCTCCAGCCCCTCTTAATCTTGCTGTCAGCCTGGAAAAAGATACAGCTCGCCTCCTGGAGAGCTCACCTTGACCATGTGAGCGCTGATTTTTGGGTTTGGCTTGTGCTGAGGGTCTGTGAAATCAACACAGGGCAGAAGATTCAGCCAGGGGAAGAGGCTGATCAGGCAGCCCTTACTTCTCTGTGCAGATACTTTGTGCATTCAGCCACTGGTTCCTCGGGAGCAGCATGGAAAATGAAGGCATGGTGGGATTAACGGATTTACCTGAGACCTCTGGAGCCTCCTTTTCCCTTGTTTTACCTATTAAGTATCTCTGCTTTTCTGCCTTGCAGACAGCAGCTTCTTTCCCTTCAGAGGTGTTCCAGGCTGGGAATATTCACAGCCCTGTGTTATCTGGTATCAGCAAAGAGATGGGAACATCTTGGACTGAAGTCAGTTGATTTATTGTTCCTGATTCTTAGAGCAGCCCAGAGTATGATGGGATGGGATCTTCTCATTTACTGTCACTTTTAGTGGGATTGTAGTAAAGAGGGTCACAAGAGTTTGAGGTAGTTCTCAATAGATTTCTTCTTTTTAAAATCTTATTTTTTTCTTTCTCCCCCCTTTTTTTTGGTTTTGTCTTTTTGGTTTTTTTTTTTCCTTTTCTTTCTGAAGGTAGTTCCTCCTCTTTCCAGGATCATGAGAACAGCAGTGGCAGATTTATACTTGAGAAGGGAAGGATTCAGAGGGATCTAAAGCAGCCATGCAGTACCTGTGAGGAGGTGTTCGAGAAGAGAGCCAGACTCTTCAGAGCGGTGTATGGTGAGAGGAAGAGAGACAACAGGTATGAGGCAAGTTAAGAGAAGCTCAGACTGGGGATAAATACACACTTTTTTCCATGAAGGCAGCCAAGCATCAGCAGCTTGCCCAGAGAAGCTGTACTGTCTCCATCCTCTGAGGTTTTCAAGCCCCATTGGACAATGAGGTCCTGCAGCTGACCTTGCTTTGAGCAGAAAAGTTGAACTAGAGACCTCCTGAGGTCCCCTCTGACCTGCGAAATTCTGCCACTTTGTGTTGAGGTCAACATTCCAGGACTGCGCCACCTCCTCACACAATGAACTCCGAAGCAGTTTCTGGGTTCCTGAAGGCTGGAAGAAGGTGGCTGAACATGTCTAAGGCCATGGATCCACCGTGCACTGGCTTCATAGAATCGAATAATAAAATCCCGGAATGGTTTGGGTTGGAAGGGACCTTAAAGCTCTTCTCATTCCAGCCTCCTTCTCATCCCATCCTCCACTAGACCAGGTGGCTCAGAGCTCCCCCTGTTCTGCACTAGGACATGGGATTTGATGGAGTCCATGCCCCATCCATGGCATCTCCTGGGCACGGGTCCCATCCCAGAATCATCCCAGGTATCAGAGTGAAGCAGAAGGAGAATCACAAGGTCTGGCAGCTGCCCAGCTGTACCCAAGCCAAAGGGACCCAGTGGGATGCCCAGAGATGCACTCCTGCCATCCCCTGCTGTGCTGCAGGCCAGTCTGGAGCACTGGGGGCCTCGGGGGAGCGGAGGGAGGCTGCGGTGGTTGAGTCAGAGCCTCTGAGCTCAGACTCGTAAAAAACCTGCGGACCACGGTGGCTGATGTGCAGCACAGCCACAGTTCCTCCCTCCGTGTTTTCTGTGACCTCTTTGCAAGGCAGCTTTTGGCACTGAGGTTCACATCCTCTCCAGATCTGCTGGCTGTGGCAAAACGAAATTGGCTCTGCGCAAACTCCCCAGCTCCACATGCGCTTCCCCGCGGAGGAGACGGGCAGGGCTAAAATTGCGGAGTGCTGCTTGTTCCAGTCAGCACGGCAAACCTCACCTGGGGGATGCTCAGGGTTCCTTCAGCTTGTGCAGCTCCTCCCTTCTAGCTCAGCTCCCCGCTCCCAGCTCAGCTCCCCCCTTCCTGCCCAGCTCCCCCCTTCCAGCTCAGCTCCCCTTCGGGATGCACGCTGCTTTAAGTGGGGAGTGCCAGTTCTTTAGCAGCTCGACGTCCAGAAAAACCTGCAGTCACGAAACTAAATATAGCCAAGAGAGGCCATGAGTATGGTGACGCAGTCTGGAAGTGGTTCCTGGCTGTTCTCCAGCAGCTGGGAGCAAGGCATGTGGCTTTGGCTTTTTAGGGGCAGTGGTGTGCAGGGGAGGTGGGGGCCAGGCTTGGCAGCGCGGTGGGCTCGGGGGGAACTCCATCCTCCTGTGGCCGTGAGCACAGGCTGGTGGGGTGAGGCAGCAGAAATGGTGCCACTCATGGTGTTTGGGGCTGGGAAGGAGTTTCAGTGGTACAGAGACCTGGTCCAGGATTCACTCAGCTGGAACTCCCTGGAAGGATGGGACTTGGAGGAGTCCTGATGTGGAGATTTGTGACATTTCCCACTGTAGTTCAGGACCTCCTTTAGCTCTTAAACAACAGTGCTGGCACTCCTGTGAGGGGCACAGGCAAGGCTGTGCTCTCACCCCTGGTTTCCTCCAGCCTGAGGACTGTAGAGTCTCCTGGGCTGCGGGACCTCATCAGAAGGGATGCACAAACCATCACCACCACTCGTGGCTCCATCAGGGCCAAACCAGGAGGAGCAGAGCACAGGGAACCTCCGCCCCCCACCCTACACACTGCAGGGAAGGCAGCTGGCAAAGCGCTGGAGACCTCCGGCTGGACACCCCGCTCAGCCAGGGTCCCCCTCCTGCACAGCCAGGCAAAGCTGGCTCTGGCTGGGAGCTGGAATGGAGTCACTGGGGACTGACACCTCACTGGGTGCCACACTTGTGCTGAAACACAGTGGGGGTCAGGCTTGGCCACCTCTGCCTCCCTGGCAGCTGCTGGGAGCATCCCCGGGCCAAACCACGGCACCATGTGTCCTTCCTCTTATCCCTGTGGCAATGAGAGCTCTCCAAAGAGGAAACAAGGTGCAGGAAGGGACATCTCCAATCTGGCCTCCAAAGTGGCCCTCAGAACCTCCCTGCTGCAGGGACTGGGCCCCATGTTGGATGGGATCTCTGTGTCTGTAGCTCTGGAATGGCTCTTCCTCCTCTCTCAGGGCCAGGTGCTGCTGGCCCTGAGCCCAGGAAGCTCCCAGGGCTGGTCATACCACGTGGGACAGGGTGATCTGCTGGCCAGTGGGAACTGCAGGGCTCTAGCCAGGACATGCTGTGGCCCTGCTCATGACCCAGAGCCACACTCAGTGCCTGGCTGCTGAGTGGGAACCTCAGGAATCCATTTCCAGGATGAACTGTAGGTCAAACTGACAGGATTCTGCCCATGCAGCCTTTTGGGGTGTGCCTGAAGGTGCTCGCCCTGGTCAGCCCCTCAGTGTGCCCTCCAAAAGAGGGAAATCTGCCCTTGACCCTTGCTGCAACGTGTCCTCATGGAGGAGATCCTGCAGAGAGCCAGGTCCTGTGCCAAGGGAAAGGCAGGAGACGGGCAGAGCTGGTCCTCACATCCAGAGTGTGCTGGGAGCTGCATTCATCACCCAGTCATGTCTGGGTGTGCAACCTTGTCTGCAGCTGCTTTCCTTGGACAGTCTTTGCCACGATAACAACTTGATTTTAACTCTGGAACCTACTGATGGGGAGCCAGAATCAGCTTCTGGTCTGCCCCACCATTTTTCTGGATGATTCTCATGCCCAAAAATCCTAGGCAAGGCTGGGGAGGACAGCAGGAAACTTGCCGCTGTCCTGGGTGGTTCGTTGTGTGGGAAGCAAGGCATGAGGCTGGGTTTGATGCACCCCATAGAGTTCACCACATCCCATTCCCTGACTGCAGGAACAGCCATGGTCCTCCTCACTGATGTTGGGATGTTTATGGTCAGCATTTTGGGAAAAAGCACGGGAGAGGTGGGTGACCTGCACCTGGTTGTGGTGACAGAACTGCTCGCCCCCTCCCAAACTCTCCTGGATTTGGGTTTACCCCTTCCCTGCCCATGCTGAGATGCAGAGCCAGCCTCCTGTACATCAAAATATTAATCTGTAGGTTTCAGAGAGCCGAAGGAGCAGAGAGAGCCACAGCAGGAGCACTCGGAAGCAGACGGTGCTGCTGCATGGAAATCTATGCCCAAACACTCCATATCCTATCATACAGCATATGTCTAGAGACAGGCCAACAAATTCAGACCTGAAAATGGGTATAATTGCCAGGCAGGACTTTGAGACTGAAAGAACTTCAAAGAAAGCACAATTCCTATGTGCTGAGAGCAGTGTGCTGGTTCCTCTGGGAGCTCAGTTTGGTGGGACAGACCCTCCCCTTGCACATTACTTTAGTCCTAGCAGAGCCTGAAGGTCAAACCTGGCTCACTCACTTGCACCGCTTCAGTATTTGCTGGTTTGGCTCAAAACCAGAGCTTGCTGGTCTTAGCACAATCCACAGTACCACAGAATCATGGAATATCCTGAGCTGCGAGGGACCCATAAGGATTATTGAGTCCATCTCCTGGCCCTACACAGGATAGCCCCTGTAGCAATCACACCATGATTCTCATGTTTCCATCTATTTTTCCACATAGCTCTTTTTGCCTTTTCCTACTCCCTCTGCAGCTTAGTTTTCCCAGTCATTGCCCAGAAACTGCCCTGGAACAGTGGAAAATGCTGTTGCCATCAGATTTTACCGTGGTCAATGGCACGTGGCCTGGAGCTTAAAGGGAGTCCCCTCAGTCACAGTGAGAGATTCCCTGGAGAGCCAGTGCTCTGCCCTCGCTGGGTCCCAGCACAGGTCCTCGGGCAGCAATGCCACCACCCTGTGCTGTCACACACTCCTGTCCCCGCGGTGGGCACCGCCTTGAGGGCAGCCAAGCCTGCGAACAGCTTGGGGGTGGCATTTGGTGGCCTAAATGGCTTGTGTGGGCTTCAGAAGTGACCTGAATTGTGGTGTGATCTGCCCAGGGGGTGCCAGGCTGGGCGCTGTCCCTCTGGTGACACAGGCACCCTCACAGGGCTCCTGCCAGCTCCGGGCTGGCACCAGCAGCAGAGCGATGCCTGGGCATGCCCCAGGCCAGGAGGCACATCCCTCTGTGGGAAGGTCAGTCCCAGTGCGAGTGGGAAACCTCATCCCAGCTTCCCTTCGCACCTCCCACCCTCTTTTCTCTGTGGGATCTCCTCTCCCATCCCACCCTAAGCCCTCCTGGCAGTACCACCAGCCACGGCATCACCTCCCCAGTCCCAGTCTCCCATCCCTCACTTCCAGCACAGCGGGGAGCCTTGGGGCTCTCCCCTGCTCTCCTTCTCTTTCAGGAGCCAGGTGAAACCCAGTAGTTTTTAGGATCTGCGTTGGCAGAGAAGAGCGAGCAGATGGTGCCCTAAAATCCCCGCGCCCCGAAGAGTGAGCTAGCGATCATTTGTGAAGCTCTTGAGATCTATTTTTTTCCCAGACCTTGCTGAGCCTGGCGAGGACTGTAATTGCAGCCTGGACTGGCTGAAGAGGGCAATACCCGGATGGGCTCCTCGCCTTTCAGGCTGTAATTGGGCCCTGGCGATACAAAGCACAAAGCTGCTTTCCTTCCTGTTTGCCGGGCTCCCTCCATGAAACCTGCCCCTGCCTGTGCTGGAAAATATGTAAATACCAGGGCATGGGAGAATTGCTCCCTCGTGCCTGCGTCACATCTGAAATACCCATTAAAAATATATGTTCCAAAAAGAGCACCTCTGCACCGAGCACAAACTCTCCTGGCAGTGGGGGGCTGTTTGAAGGGAGCGGGAGGGAGCAGATCAAAGGGAGAAGGGACGGCGCGGCTGTCCCAGCTAAATTAGCAGCAGGGTGGGGGTTTGGAGGCTCCGCAGGATCAATAGGACTATCTGGAAATGCCTGGCAGTCACGCAGGAGGTTGGGATTCAGCAGCGGGGGCTGCAGCGCTGTGCTGCGGCTCGGCTGGCTGTGCCAAGCCTGGGGAGGGATGCAGGGAGCCGGGGAAGGGGGATGCGAGGAGGGGGCAAAGGGGCTGCCGGGCCACGGGCACATGCGGCAATAAGCAGGTTTAATGAAGAGCCTTGAGGACATCCATCTCCCCCAGCAGCAGCGGGCTGGGGCTCTGGTGGCACCACCTCCCTGCCCCTGCCTGTGAGGTCCTGTCCCAGTTTGGGGTATGGTGTGACCGGTGGCGAGAGCAGGGAGTCCACACACATCCGCCCGGCTTCTCCTCTGCCTCACGGCCTTGGGGCCTGGGAAGATAATTACACATAAATTTTGTTGCAAAATCTTCCCTTCAGCGAGGCAGGGGACAATAATTTGTCCCAGAGACCCCGCGTGATGAAGGAGCTTTTCTGGGCAACCTGACAAGGCTTGGAGGGTCTGGGAGGCGAGGGCTGGTGATGCCTCTGGTCCTGGATTCCTCCAGGAACACCCTTGGGGATGTGCCTGGGGCTGGAGGAGCCACAGGGCTCTCAGGCTGAGCACTGGGATCTCTCACAGCTCCAGCCGGTGAGAAAGGGCAACCCACAGAGACATTTTCTTCTTCTTCAAAGGAATTCAGTGTTTGGCTGGAGCGTTCAAAGGAGATTTAAAAAGAGAAGATAAAAAAGGAAGTTAAAAGCTGCCCAGTGAGGGGTGGAAGTGGGAACGTGGGGAGAGATCAGGGGCAGCGCCGGCAGCAAAGCAATGGCAGGACACCGAGAGAAGATGAGGAGAGCCTTCATCCCCCAGCTGCCCAGCCAGGGCACGGGTTCCCATCCTCCAGCATCTGCATCTGTTGTGGCCATCTGCAAGCGGGGTCCTGGTATTTCCAGAGCCCTGGAGAGCCGTGGCTCTGCGGGAGGAGTGGGGCTGGAGGCAGCGCTGCTGGCTGGAGCAGGGAGCCTGCCTGGGGGAGTGGGACCAGCAGTGTGGGAAGGGTGGGATGAAGCAGGGACACAGAGCAAGACACCGGGAGGGAAAATGTTAATCAACTGCAGTGCCTCCCTGAAAGGAGCCAAATGTAAATGAGATAATTAAGCTATTATTTAAAGCCGGGAGACGGTGGGGACAGGCCCGGGGTGGCCGGACTGCATTTTAATCAGCTGCCTGGCTGGGGCTGGGGAGCCCGTGCTGGTGGTGCCCCTGTCTCTGCATCCCTGCCTCTGATTCCCTGCTTCTGCATCCCTGCCTTGGCTGCCAGGCTCCTGGGTTATGGAACAGCCCCTCTGTGAGTCACTGTCAACCCCTGTGCCCACTGCCCAGCCACGGACATCCCCTGTCCCCAGGTATCCTGCCAGGTCAGGGGACAAGGGGTTCCAGTGTGGGGGTGTCTACACCTGTGTTACCACCTTTCTGCGGGGTTTTGTTCAGGCTGCAGGAGCCCCTCGGGGGCCTCGGTTTACCTGCTCTCACTGTTTTGGATAGTAAAAGCTTGTGATGAGAATAAGCAGTACTGGTGCAGATAAATCCACCCAAGGAAAAGCAGAATTTAAATGCACCAGTGGTGCTGGCCAGACTGGCTTTTGGGAACGTTTTTTAACTGCCTTGTGTGGAGTTACCAGGTGACCAGAAGAAGTCTAAGCAATTGTCCTGTGGCTCAGTTTCCCCACCTCTGGAGGCAGCGCTGAGGTTCAGAGACGCTCTCAGCACAGTGGGGAGCTCCAAGGTCACTTGTGAACTGCCATGAGCCTGCAAATGGGGCAGAACAGAATTTTCTTCCTGCATTTCTTTGTTTTGGTCAGGGATGGAAAAGAAAACTATGTCCAAAGCCTTCCACGACAAGGGGTGTGAAGTCATTTTGTTCCATGTCAGCAGGACCATCCTTGCTGGTGGTGGAAGATCCGATTCCTGGAAGTAGAGACTTCTGAGCAGCAGGGGGAAAAGGAGTGGTTGTTCACTCCTTTTCTCACGTATCAACTGGGATCTAGCTGAAACACGTTTGGTAGGGGCCAGGTTCAAAGAAAACCCGAGGAGATGTCTGTTCCATGGAGCATCTTTAAGGAGAACTCCACGCCGCATGGGAAGCGGGCGCTCCCACTTCGCATGGGAGGTGTGAGAGTTCAAAGACACAAGGAAAAAGCCCATGGAGAGCTCTTAAGGAGAAAGGCAGCACCTCTCTAGCTCAGAAAACCCTGCCCCACGAATGTCTGGAGATCGGGAGAGCAAGCAAATGTTACACATGCCAACCACATTTGTAATCGCTTCCCCCGGCACCTGGCACTGGCCCCGAAGGAAAAGGGGGACCAGGTTAGACGGATGCCTCCTGCCTCTCTACAACACGGCCCTTATCTTTCAAGAGGCTTTCTTACTGTATGGTGAAATGGTAAATTAAAAGCCTGATCCAGAGTGGCTTTCAAGTGCCTTGCTCTTATTTAGGTACCTCATTCCTGCAATTTCCATTCCTTCGCAGAGCTGGGCCCTTAAATCCTGAAGACACTTCAGAAAACGCTGTCCAGCATCCCATCTTAGCAAAGGATTATCCCAGCTAGTCCACGGACCTCTGTGCATCCTGCCAGCGATGGCAGCTGACCCCTGGTGCTGTGTGGGCTGCTCCTGTGCCACGTCCCTCCCGGGGCTGCCAGTGCTGGTGGCAGGACGCTGCGGAAGGCGTTGGTTTCCCCAAAGCACACTGCTGGGGAGCACCACGCTGAGCCACCTGAGCCTGAACCCAGCCTCCCACTGCTTTACGTGCCCAAAGCAGCAGGGTTTTTTCCCCTTCTCTCCACCCAGGCAGCCAGGCTGCGGCTGCCTCCCCTCTCCTGGGCCTGGGCAGGGATTTCAGGTGCAGTTGGACTATAAATTCTTGGCACCGGCACCACTGCGGTGGTGCTGCAGTTTTATTTGTACAGTCAGCATGTGCGCGGGCAGGTATGGCCTTTGCCGACTGGGGAATGGGTTTGCACCCTTGTCTCGCCATTTCCCTCCCCCCAGCTCTCAGGTGAGGTGAGTGCCATCAGCTCTGCCACAGGGGTGGGATCACAGAGTGTGTCCAGGCCCCCGACTGATCACCGAGCGTCTCCAGGGCTCAGATCTCAGTGGCCCTGGGCAAGATCACACAGGTTGAGCTTGGCAGCTGCTCTGGAAGTGCTTTGTAGCTTCAAATTAATTTGGGGAATGAAGAAAGCAAATTCCCTGTGATTTATCCAACCAATCCCAGAGTGATGAGGAGGAGTTTGGGGTCACCCATGGCACAGGGGTTGCAATGCCTCGGTCTGAACTGGCCATTGGATGATGTGAACAGAGGACACGTGAGGTAAAATGTGTGGCTCTTGGGGGTTTATTTGCCACAGGAAACAATTTGCATTTCTGTTTCCTTCTGCCTGGTATTCACAGGCAAGACAAAATTAGCCAAACAACCTTTCCCTGAGTTCTGAGATTTACTGCCCTGTGACTCAACTTCCCCAACTGTGATCTAGGGAGAACAATCCTTTCTTTCCAGTCAGCAGTGTGGGAAGCTTTGTGCACCTCCTCCTTCAGGCAAAGCTCTGTCCAGAGCATCCAGATGGGAAGAAACTCTGCACCTGTGGATCTTCAGTCCCAGTTCCAGGGCTGAGTGAAGCTTGGTGCCTTCATTCCTTGGGGCCAACAAGGGCCCAAACAGTGAACTCATGGATTCATTAGGGTTGGAAAAGCCCTCTAGGATCATCAAGTTTAACCATTCACCCAGCACTGTCAAGGCCACCAGCAAACCATGTCCCCAGGTGCAGCATCTATGCATTTTTTGAACACTTTCAGGGATGGTGACTCCACAATTTCCCAGATCAGCCTGTTCCAGTGCCTGACAACCCTTTCAGTGGATCCCAGAGTACAAGGAGATGCTGAAGGACATGTTGCAGATCTCAGGTAAAGCTTGGCAGTGCCTTGATCTCTCTGGCTGTGCAGGAGCAACCCAGGGGGGGCAACCCTCATTTCTGGAGATCCCTGTGCAGATATCTTGGGGTGGCAGAGGTGACTCCCAACCTTATTGTGCCTGTATTGAGCAGAGGAGTGAGGTGACCTCTCCTGAAGCTCAGCACCATCCTGGAGAGCTTTTTCACACCATCTCCTCTGGGGTGGAAGTGTGACTGTGAGGTGGCCAGGGCTGAGTGGGACTTGGTGGCATTGCCAGACTGGATTTATGCCTGGAGGGGCAAAGCTTGGTGCCACAGCCTGCAGTACTGGCAGAGCTTAACAGGATCCCAGCAAAGCTACTGGCACGAATGGCCCCTGGTCTGGGCAGTGTGCTGGGGGGCTGGGGGGGCTTTCACAGCCTGCACAGTGATTCCAGGCAAATCCGTCTCAGGACGAGACAATATTAAATAAAAAACCGACTCAGTGCCCCAAGCACGTGTGAAGTTGTTTTCTCAAGGGTTTGTCCAAACGCCGAAGTTCCCATTCTCCCAGCAGGAAGAGGAGAGAAAAAAACCCAGGCACAAAAGCCTTAGGAGCAGTCACTGGCTGGCGTGGGTGGGAAGGGGGCCAGGCTGGGCACTGTGCAGTGGCAGTAATTTTCCACACGCAGTGGATTAGGTGAGACTCTCGGTCAGGAGTGAATTCTATTTTTTTTCCCCTTCTTCCCCACCTCCAGAGACCGGTGTTGGATGGGAGCCCGGGAGAGGCGAGATAAAGGTCTTCTCTATCAGACAGCTGTTGAAAGATCTCAAATGAAGAGGCAGGCATCGCTCAGGAGCCATTCACAGCAGCAAATGTGAAGGGTAAACTGCATAACAGGTACTGTTTGTTGCCTTGAGAGGCCTTTGAAGATACATCCTCTCCTGGCTGGGCAGCTCCCCTGACCCCCATCTGCCTGGGGCTCTCCAAGGCTCGGTGAGCTGCTGCCCTGGTGGGTCGCCTCTGCAGCTGCCTTAACAGCTAGAGCTGGGAGAGTATCATTTCACATCCATCAGGAGGCAGAAAAGGGGTAATCATCCACTGGGGTGAGGAAACCTCCCTTCACCCCTCCTGCAGTCCTCGGGTAGGGATGGGGTAACCATCCGCGGGGGTGAGGGAACCTCAGACCCTCCCTCCATCCCTCCCGCAGTCCCCAGGGCTGGTGGCTGCCCCGAGGGATGCGCAGCAGAACCCAGCTCATCACCCAAGCTCGCTGGCAGCCAGCTGTGACCATGTCCTGTGTCTCAGGCTGGACACATCCCAGAACATGCCCGACTGCCCCCTCCCCAGGCTGCTCCTGCCCCTCCTGCTGTGCCCGGGTCGGACGTGAGTCGGGCGTGGGGCACGCACCATGGTCCTGGCCGTGGTGTTGTTGCCACGCTGTGGTGTGTCACGAATCTAATCAGATCTCACGCTCCAGGGAGCAATTCGCTTCACCCTGGGAAAGCGGGAGACGCCTGTGCCGGGCCTCGCACGTGGCCCCTGCCCGCGGCGCCGTGCCCAGCGGGGCACCCAGGGCATGGCCGGGGATGCTGGGCAAGCACGTGCTGGGCTCTGCTCTGCCCCAGGCTGGGAGGCACTGCTGGGCCAGCCCAGAGTGGCCACAGGGTGATGGCTGCCAGGATTTCTTTTCTCCTTCACCTCGTCCATCCCATCCCATCCCATCCCATCCCATCCCATCCCATCCCATNATTCTGTCCAGTCCCATCCAATCCCATTCCCTATTTTATCCTGTTCTATTCTAACCCTTCTTTTGTCCTGTCTCCTTTCATGCCATGCCATGTATTCCATTCCTTTTGTTTTAGCCCATGCCATGTCATCCCATCCCTTCTGGTTTATTCTGTCCCATCCTTCCCCCTCTGTTTTATCCCTTCTGGTCCCATCCCAGCCAACTGCATTGTCTTTGTTCACTCCCAATGATCCTCTCCCATGCCATCACATTCCATCATCTCCTGGCCATATCATGCTCGTCCTGTCCAATCCCACCCTCCCTCCAGCAACAGCTCTGTCACTGTCTGCATCTCCCAGTGACCAACCTTGTGCAATCCTCTGGGCCTGACCAGTCCCCCTCAGGTTCACCTGTTTCTTTTCCATCACAACCCCATTCCTGGAGGGTGCCCATCCTGCTGTGCCAGCACTGCCAGAGGCAGCAGTGGCAGGGCAGAGCCAGGACGCCACCCCTTGGCTGTCACAGCTCACACCCACTCTCATGTTGGGAATGAAGGCTGCCAGGGGGACAGCCAGGATCCAATCTCTGCTCTCTTGTGACCCAGGACACAATCCAAGGGAACAGCTGAAGCTGTGTCTATGCAGGTTTAGGTTGGATGCCAGGAAAAGGTTCTTCCCCCAGAGGGTGGTGGGGCACTGAACAGACTCTCCAGGGAATGGTCACAGCTTCCAGAGCTCAAGAAGCCTTTGGACAATGCTGTCAGGCACAGGGTGGGATTGTTGGGTTGTCCTGTGTAGGGACAGGAATTGGACTCTATGATCATCGTGGTCCCTTCCAACTCAGGATATTCCATGTTTCTATGACCTCAGGGTGAGCCACTCCCAGAGTATCTCTCTGGCATGAATTCCCCTTTCTCTACAGCTCCTGTCCCACATGTCTGCCTCCTCCTTGGGTCATTTTGCACGTACCCACCACAAGTCATGGACAAATGTCCAACAGCGGTTGATTTACCTCAAACTAAGTGGCCAGGATCTGATTGTGAACTGCTTGGAGTGCAGTCCCAGCTCTGGAGAAGTTGGGGACGGTGCCCTTATAGGTGCTGAGCTACCTTTGGCGTTTTTGCAGTTACTGAGGGAAAGGATCTAGACCTGCCCTTGACTCAGCCATTTTATAGCATCTCCTGAGCTCAGTGAAGCTGGCGCTAAACCTCGGTCGCTTTGATCATGACAAATAGGAGCTGGAGAGCCAAATTCAGTGCAGAGTCACTGCGTGTCTGTGGAGCTGCTGCTTTTCCTCGTTTTAGATGTCAGTTTGGTGTGTGGCTGGTGGCTCCACCACCCACACTGCTGGGGCCGGGATGGTGCTCTGTGAATCCAGAGAAGCCTTGAGATGCTGGTGGGACTGGTCCTGCCCATGTTTTCACTCACCCCTGTGGAAGGAGCTGGCCTGGGGGCCAATCCTGCTGAGGATTGGTGTATGGGACTCCCCTCGTGTTAACTGATGGCAGAGCCTGTGCTTTTCACTCTCTGGTTGTGTCTTCCTGGGCAGGAAGATACACTGGGGTGGTTAATTGTGTGCGGGGTCACAGAGCTGCTGTCCTGGTTTTGTAGGGTGGGGGTGAGTGCCCAAATCTTTGTGAGGGCACTGGTGGCTCAGGACATCCGGCTTCTGGCCTCCTCAGTTCTGCCTGCCCCTTCAGAAGCTCAGCTGCCTTTGTGGCCGGTGCAAGGCAGGGGACACTGCATGGGGCTGGGAGCTCCACTGAAGAATGGCCCAGGTAGGTGTTTTACAGCCCCTGGGCTGAAGGAGCTGTACCCAAGTGCATGCAGCCCTCCAGGCACCGGCGTGAGGTCTGGGGGTCTTCTGGAAAGACAGACAAGCAGGGATGTCTGACTGGGGGGTGCTGGCAATTCCGGGACCGTATGAACCCTGTTCCCACTGCACCAGCACAGCTGCATCCCCAGAGAGCCAGGCTCAGAGGGATATCTGAACCCCGAGCCCCACGGGGCTGCAGCGTGGGGCGAGCATCCGGCACAGGCGGTGCGTGTCGGGAGCGGGCGGTGGGATGCGGGCGGGGGGAGGCAGCCATCCGCTCCCCGCTCCCACTGTGCCTCGCTCTACTTGCTGCGGTCCCCAAGCTCCCTTCCCTTCCCCTCCGCTGCCTTTTATGCAGCTCGCCCAAGGCTCCAGGGCCTGGGGATCTTTCCAGGCTTCCCCAGCTGGGGTTTGGCAGCTCTAATTTTAGGCACTTCGCAGTTTTGCTTTCTCGCTGCTCGGTTGAGGAAAAGCGCTTGTGCAGGGAGGCGAGCCCGGCCCTTCCCCACCACTGCTGGCTTTTTCTTTGTCTCTCTTCCCGGCTCGCTCCCGCCTGGTGCCGGCTGCTCCGAGATGCCGGTGGACATTAATAAGCCGCTTGTAAAAGCTGGTGCTCTTTCAGAGGTGCAGAGTGGGGATGCACGTTGAGCCAGAGCCCCTCCAGACCTTCTGCTGCCCACTGTGATGGTCTCCAGACCGTGGTGTGACATCCCACTCGCCTGCAAAATCACTGGGAAGGGCTCAGGTCCAGGCTGGGAGGCTGCAGGCTCAGAGGAGAGCCCAGCCAAGGACATCAGGCTGGCCACAGTCACCCAGCACCTCTCCGTCCTAATGAATCTCTGGGAAGAAGCTAAGGAATGCTTTGATGCAGGAAACACCAAAACTAAACATGGATCAAAAAAAAGTGATCAGCTCAATCCACACACAGAAAACCCAGCAAGAGCTAAGCCAGCCCTCGGGTCCCTGTTGGCAGCCTGTTAGAGCTGCTGCAGGATATGACCCTGGACCTGGTCAGCCTGGGGCTGAGGCAGGACAGCTGGTGAGTTCTAATTCCAAATCCAAGCTAAGGACAGCCCTGTGGGACACGGGATTTTGCCCAAAGTCCTTGTTATGCAATTTAGACACAAAAGTGGAACATCCCCCTCCTCACTTCCTCAGGGATAGTATCTTCTGGGGAAGACAAGGAGAATTTTTTCCCAAGGAAGCAAAAAATCAGGTGAGGAGGCAGGAGCAGCTGGGCGAGCAGGATGGGCTTACCGGGATGGATCGTTCCCACACAGGGCACGCACTTGGATTTCGTCCATTGTACCCAATGAGCTTTCGTCCTCTGAAGGGGAATGACCGGGGCTGGAGCTGTCTAACTGGATTGCGAGCTGCCTACTCCCGAAAGAGCTCTGCATCCCATTATCCATAAACCTGGTCATGGCACATGGCTAATTCAGGCAATTTCCGACACGTTTATGCTGCCGGCATAATAAACCACCCCGTCGGCCTCAGCCGGGCTGGAGCCCGGTGCCACGGCCAGCAATGCGCAAATGAGGCTCCGAAGGCTGTCCCTGCAGCCGGGCTGTGGCCGGNCGGCATCCCGTCCTCACGGGCGGCCGCGGGGCTGCCCGGTGCCGTGGGTTGGCTGCCCGCTGACACCGCCGTCCTCCCCCTCCTCGCCGCCGGCTGTGAGCGCGGTGCGTCATCCGCCGCTCCGCTAATTCGGGGGCAACTATTTTGCGCCTGCGACGGATCACGCCATGCGCCGCGCCAGGGCCCCCGCGCTCCCCGGCCCCAGATGCCCCCCTCCCACCTGGCCCGCTTCCCCCTGCCTCCCGTATCCAAGGAGAGGGATCAGCGGCGGCCGGGGGGGAAGCGGCGCTCTGACGCAGGGCTGGCCCCGCCGCTAATCGCCAGGAGCGGCTGCAGGCCCCCCTGGCCCCCGCCGGCACGGCCGCGCTGACCCCGAGCGCGCAGGGTCACGGACCCGGCGCGGATTCGGGGCTGAGCGCGGCTGTCACGTTCTCTCGGCAGACAGGGTGCAGCTGCCGGGAGCCGCGGGGGCTGCTCCGGGGTGGCCGCGTTCCCCGCGGGTGAAGCTGCCCCGCACACACCCCAGTGCCGCTGGGCTCCTCGGGGGACAGCAGCCAGGCACGGCACGGGGTTTGTCCCAGGGGGAGANGTGACCGTATGAACTCTGTTCCCACTGCACCAGCACAGCTGCATCCCCAGAGAGCCAGGCTCAGAGGGATATCTGAACCCCGAGCCCCACGGGGCTGCAGCGTGGGGCGAGCATCCGGCACAGGCGGGGAGTGTCGGGAGCGGGCGGTGGGATGCGGGCGGGGGGAGGCAGCCATCCGCTCCCCGCTCCCACTGTGCCTCGCTCTACTTGCTGCGGTCCCCAAGCTCCCTTCCCTTCCCCTCCGCTGCCTTTTATGCAGCTCGCCCAAGGCTCCAGGGCCTGGGGATCTTTCCAGGCTTCCCCAGCTGGGGTTTGGCAGCTCTAATTTTAGGCACTTCGCAGTTTTGCTTTCTCGCTGCTCGGTTGAGGAAAAGCGCTTGTGCAGGGAGGCGAGCCCGGCCCTTCCCCACCACTGCTGGCTTTTTCTTTGTCTCTCTTCCCGGCTCGCTCCCGCCTGGTGCCGGCTGCTCCGAGATGCCGGTGGACATTAATAAGCCGCTTGTAAAAGCTGGTGCTCTTTCAGAGGTGCAGAGTGGGGATGCACGTTGAGCCAGAGCCCCTCCAGACCTTCTGCTGCCCACTGTGATGGTCTCCAGACCGTGGTGTGACATCCCACTCGCCTGCAAAATCACTGGGAAGGGCTCAGGTCCAGGCTGGGAGGCTGCAGGCTCAGAGGAGAGCCCAGCCAAGGACATCAGGCTGGCCACAGTCACCCAGCACCTCTCCGTCCTAATGAATCTCTGGGAAGAAGCTAAGGAATGCTTTGATGCAGGAAACACCAAAACTAAACATGGATCAAAAAAAAGTGATCAGCTCAATCCACACACAGAAAACCCAGCAAGAGCTAAGCCAGCCCTCGGGTCCCTGTTGGCAGCCTGTTAGAGCTGCTGCAGGATATGACCCTGGACCTGGTCAGCCTGGGGCTGAGGCAGGACAGCTGGTGAGTTCTAATTCCAAATCCAAGCTAAGGACAGCCCTGTGGGACACGGGATTTTGCCCAAAGTCCTTGTTATGCAATTTAGACACAAAAGTGGAACATCCCCCTCCTCACTTCCTCAGGGATAGTATCTTCTGGGGAAGACAAGGAGAATTTTTTCCCAAGGAAGCAAAAAATCAGGTGAGGAGGCAGGAGCAGCTGGGCGAGCAGGATGGGCTTACCGGGATGGATCGTTCCCACACAGGGCACGCACTTGGATTTCGTCCATTGTACCCAATGAGCTTTCGTCCTCTGAAGGGGAATGACCGGGGCTGGAGCTGTCTAACTGGATTGCGAGCTGCCTACTCCCGAAAGAGCTCTGCATCCCATTATCCATAAACCTGGTCATGGCACATGGCTAATTCAGGCAATTTCCGACACGTTTATGCTGCCGGCATAATAAACCACCCCGTCGGCCTCAGCCGGGCTGGAGCCCGGTGCCACGGCCAGCAATGCGCAAATGAGGCTCCGAAGGCTGTCCCTGCAGCCGGGCTGTGGCCGGGCCGGGCAGCGAGGGCCCGCGGAGGGCACGGCGTGCCTGTGTGCCCTGCCTGCCTTGGAGCCCCTCTGCTGCCCGCGGGAGGTGGGCTGGCAGGGTCCCCAGGGAAGCACTGCCCCGCAGGTGATAGGAAGCTTCACTCCCCCCTGCCACGCTGGCAGCCCTCTTGTCACAGATCTGCAGGATCCCAATCCAGCGTTATCAGAGGGCCGCAGCGCCGGAGAGGGACCCAGCTGGCTCCCCTCGCCCTCTCCGCTCCCCATCGCTCACGTGGAGCGGTGGGTGGACGCGGCTCTGGCTCCGCTTCGCTGCCAGATTATTTCTGGGCACCGCCACAGACGGACGCGGCAGGGAGCGCTCGGCTGCGAGCCGTGCCGGGGGTGCCGCGGGGGGCGCGGGCAGCTGCGGGCCGGCACCTTTCCCGCTGCGCCCTNCCAGATGCCCCCCTCCCACCTGGCCCGCTTCCCCCTGCCTCCCGTATCCAAGGAGAGGGATCAGCGGCGGCCGGGGGGGAAGCGGCGCTCTGACGCAGGGCTGGCCCCGCCGCTAATCGCCAGGAGCGGCTGCAGGCCCCCCTGGCCCCCGCCGGCACGGCCGCGCTGACCCCGAGCGCGCAGGGTCACGGACCCGGCGCGGATTCGGGGCTGAGCGCGGCTGTCACGTTCTCTCGGCAGACAGGGTGCAGCTGCCGGGAGCCGCGGGGGCTGCTCCGGGGTGGCCGCGTTCCCCGCGGGTGAAGCTGCCCCGCACACACCCCAGTGCCGCTGGGCTCCTCGGGGGACAGCAGCCAGGCACGGCACGGGGTTTGTCCCAGGGGGAGAGGGCGTGAAGGGCTGTGCCTGCTCCGGGCTCTCCTCTCCGTGTGCCCCACAAGGGCTGGGGAGCAGCTGTCGGGCTAAAGCACGCACCCGGCAGGACGGAGAGGGATGGCCGCGCTCAGATGAGCGGCGTGCTCGCTGGGAGGGGCGAGGTGGGCTCCCACCCAGCGCTGGCTCCGCCGCGCATCCGTGGGCTGCCCCGGCTGGATGCGCGGATGGGGTCCCGTGCCCTTTGGAGAAGATGCCTGTGTGGGAGTTCGCCTCGGGGTGAGCTGTTCAAGCAGAGCTTTTCCTCCTCGCAGCCCCCGCGCTCTGCGCTCCCGGCACGCCTGGCGAGCTGCCGGTGCCCGCAGAGCTGGCGCAAGGGCAGTGGCGACCGGGGCATTGTCCCCAGGTGGGCAGAGCTGCGTGTCCCCGGGCTTTGCGTGCGAGGCTGTGCTGGGCGCTGGAGCTCACAGTCACACGCACGGTGCTGCAGTGAATCTCACCAGCACGCCTGCAAGCTGGGGTTGATTTTCCATAAACCTTCCCGGACTCAGAGTGGGTCTGGAATTGTCCTGCATGGATGGACATGGGAAAGGCAGCTCGTGTGGACGGGCACGCTCTGTGAGGTTATGTATCCCCATCCTTCCTTCCTTCCTTCCTTCCCGGTGGGGGCAGGATCACAGGAGACAGAAAGGAAGGAGAAGGCTTGGAGGCATTCGTATTTCTGGTGGGACCTCAAGAAACATCCCTAAAGCATCGACAGTCCCTGAGGATACAGGTGGGGAGACACACATCCCCTTCCTCCAACACACCAGGGATGCAGCTCCTTCTCCACGGCGTAAAATGGAGCAGGATGTGGAGGGAAGAAGGGCTTTGAACAGTCAATTTCCATCGCTGAAAGCTGACAAGTTTAAAACAGCTAATGTGCCCCGCAAGATGAGGCCTTGGGAGATTTACAGCTCTCCTCGGCTGACTGCTCCCATACGGTGTGTATGTCAGCCAGGGAGCCTTTTAAAGAACCAAGATAAAGCTGCAGCGGGGCCGCATTGCCCACCAAATGGATGGCAGAGAGAGAGAGAGAGGAAAGGAAGGAGAGAGGTTGCTGTGTGTGTTTTTTTCCCATCAGGCAGGTGCTGAGCTCATGTCCCCTTCTGCAGCCACCACCATGGAGTTACTCCAGGGCAAGGTTGTAGCAGACCTCTTGGAGCAAAGTTTGCCTAAGCTGGTGCAGGAGGAGGTTTGTAAAATTCCGTAGGACCCATGAGCAGCCCACTGGGATGGGTGTCAGCAGATGTGGAGGTGGCACTGTCTCTCAGGGGTTGTTGTATGGTCCCTGTGGAGTGAGGAAGCCCTGGGGATGGGCAACACCCAGCCTGAGCTGGCTGCAGGCTGGAGGCTGGTGCTGGACTGGGTGGGATGGTGGGCAGCAGCCTCCTGGGTGGGTGGAGTGCGAATGTTGGGTTTTAGCAGGACCCCAGCTGGGGTCAGCACCCCTTGGAGAGCTCACACAACGTTCAGGAGCAACTAAGTCTGCTGCTAAGTCCCTGAGTGCTGCTGCCGATCAGCTTTCTGTGCCACATCAAAGGCAAGCGGGGATGCTGGGTGCTCCCCAGGGCAGCTGGATCCTCGCTCTGACCTCTCTGTCCCCCTGAGTCCTCTGCTGCAGCCAGCAGCACGAGCAGACCCGTGACCAGCATGGAGTTCTGTGGGGTGTCAGCTGGCCAGGACTGCGGCCAGGGGGCCTTGGGCACATGGGGTGTCACGGGACCCGCTGCCCATCCCCGGAGCGCTCGGGGTGTCGGCAGCGTGGGAGCCGTGCCCGCTGCCACCCTCTGCCCGCTCCGCCTGGCAGGGACATCAGCACAGCAGTCAGGAGGCAATTCACCTTCCTCAGGGCCACCAGGAGCACCGGGCTGGAGGCATCATGTCCTGAGGGCACCTCTGCCTCATGCAGAGGCACGGCACTGGCTGGGATGGAGGCACTGCTGGCAGGGGATGGCAGTGATCCCCATTGCCCAGCCAGGGCAGGCTGCTGCTCTGTGACCCCCACATCTGCTGGATTAACAGTGCTTACGTCAGTCCCTCCGCTCTCCACAGCCCAGCTCCGGCCTTCATGTATGGGGCAAAGCTGCAGCCACCTCAGCAGGCTGCTGCTGCACCTGAGGATGGTGAAGCTCGTGACAGGCAGGGCCAGAGATCCTCAATCCACCAAACCCAGAACAAACCATCCAGGCAGACCTTTTCTGCCTCTGTTTGCTGCTCTGTCAGCCAGAGGGTCAGTCCTGCTCAGGGGCCTGGGAATGGGGGAGCTGGCACACTTGTCTTTGCACGATGCTTCCTGCAGAATCCTCTGAGCTGTGGGTACCCAGGATTGCTGCTGGGTTGGAAGTTTGGGTAAGGAGACCTTCCCACAGCCTGAGGGTGATTTTCCTGTGTTCCCAACCCCTCAGTGGCAGAGCTCACTTCCCTGCCTTGGCTGGATGGTGGACAAAGATCCAGTGTGACCTGGTCCTGTTGTGGCTGGAAAAAGCTCTCCAGGCTGGTTTGGAGCTCAGTGGCAGCAGCAGAGGCCGCCAGCCGTGATGCTCAGGTGCTGGAGTGGCAGAGCAGCTGTGGCTGCCCTGGGATGGGAGCTGCCAGCCAGGCTGGGGGATGCAGCAGTCTGTGATGCCCATCGGCCTCCTCATCCCACCAAGGGGAAAAAAGACAGGGCAGGAGAGTATCTTGCAGGATGTTCAGCAGTGGGGCATCTGAAAATGCTCTCCATTGTTTCTGCCTGTCCTGCTGCCCAGCTTTGCTACCCCGGAGGCCTGGTGACCCCCAGCTCCTCTGGACTGGGAGGAATTTTACATCTCAGCACCTAACTGGCTCCTGCAGTTCCTGATGCACAGGACTGGGATGAGGTGGATCCACTGGGGAGGACTAAAGCTATTAGGTGCCCTCTGTTCCTCTCCTTTGTAGCAGCAGCCACAGTGGTGGACCCTGAACAACACCCAGGCCAGTTTCCAGCCCTGACACTGGGGAGAGGAAATATCCTCCCTGTTGTGAGATGTTTGAGTGTGCCTCGTCTGATGCCCCCTGCCCTCCTGGGAGCCAAGAGCCCTGTGCCCACCTGGGGGAAGGAGTAGCTGCTCTCTGGTCCTGGCTGACACCTGTGCTGGAGCTGGCAGCAGACCCGGAGCGATGCTGGGGATGAGGACGGCTCTGGGACACCCTGCAGAGGGCTCGGGGACACGCATCTCGCCGCCGGCCTGGCCCAGGGAGTGGTCCCACGGCTCGGTTCAGGGCACTGCCCAGGTGCCACACGGGCTCCTGCTCTCCTCGGGAGGTGCCCAGCACGGCCCGGCCCCGGGCCGGGGGAGGAAGGCTCCCCTTATCGCCTCTCCTTTGTGCAAACACACGAGCGCTGCCGGAGCCGCCGTGCCATGCCGCCAGCCGGAAAGCCGCAAAGGCGGGGAGGTTGCCCAGCTTCTGTCTCCTTCCCAGCAGGTGTGGCTGGCCCTGCCAGGCAGATGGCTCCGCGCCTGGCAGAGACGAGCGCCGGCGCCAGGAGCAGCTGGCTCCATCCGTAGCCGGGCCAAGAGCAGAGCTGCGGGGAGCTCACGGGAGGCGCTCCAGGCACTGACCTCCCCTGCCAGGCTCAGCCTGTGCCGGGCACCTCCGGGCTCTGCACTCACCTGGGGTGTGCTGCCAGCCCCTGCACCCCATGGGGACCCAGGGAGAGGTGTTGGCAGGGGTCAGCAGTGCCAGGTGCCGCTTGGGGACAACCCCAAAACCCGGGGTTGATCCAGGAGCCTCCAGGGCACTTTTGCTCCAGTGAGATCTGCCAGTCAGCCAGCGGGGCCTCTCCTGCACCCTGGAGCAGCTGGGACTTGGAGCTGAAGAACCCCAGGGTGGCCCCTGCTCTGAACCCTCAGCCCCCATCCCAGTTTTGCACCTTGCTGCCTGGGCTAATGATCCGCTGGGCAATCAACAGACCAGTTGGAAACCCTGTTAGAGCCTGGGCAGGCACTACCTTGTTATTTCTATCCAGCCAAGTGGGGGAAACAGCCCTTTTTCATCCACTGACAGTCACTGTGCTGTTGTGCAGCTCCTGGCACAGCAGGACAGGCTGAACCAACCCTCAAAAATCAGAATGGAGACAAGAAAATGCTGCTCCCCCCTCCAGGCTGCTCTCTACTGCAGAAGGGGAGCAGCCCACGTTATTTTTTTCATGATGGCAGCAATAAGGGGACTGCAGAGGCTCTTGTGCTGTGCTGGCCAGCCTTGCCCAGGAGGGATCAGCACAGAGGCCTCACACTGCACAGTGCAGTCTCATTTTCTGTGCAGTTATTAATTCCTCTGTTTGGCTGGCTCTGAGTGGAGGCAGAGAGCAAAAGCAAATGAAATCCACCAGGACTGATGGCCCAGAAACTCAGTGCAGGTCCTGAGCCTGCCATTAGGGGCTGGGAGAAGCTGTTCCTGGGCCCTGGCTTCCCAAGGGGCAGAGTGGGGATGGAGGGGGGATGGTCCATGGGAGCAAAGCCTTGGGGCAGGCTGCTCCCATCATCCAGGCTCCTCCATCCTCATCTTGCAGCCGGCGCTGGAAGTGGAAGTTTTGAAGTCATGCACGGAGCTGTTTGCTTGGTATTTCCTGCCCCCGAGAACAGGAAGCAGCCGCGAAGCCCAGGAGGGAGCTGCTCTTGGGAGAATTCCAGCCTGACACATTTTGATCCCTGCCTGCAGGAAAGGGGGAAAGCTCCATGCTCTTTCCCTCATCCCTGAGTCCAGTGCTGGGAGCTGATGGGCCCAGGCTGAGGCCAGCTTGGATGTGGATTACACAGAAACGTGGCAGTTTGAACGATTTTCCATTTCTCTCTCCCTTGTACCACTCTGACCTGGGCCTTGTTCGCTCAGGCTCTAGGAGGAGCACGGAGACGCTGGCTCACGAGCTGCAGTGTGAGGAATGTATGCAGTGATGGATGCGTGTCCACCCAGCTGTCCCACGGCTGTCCTGCTCTCCAGGGACTGCCCTCTCGGCCCCATTAGCTGCAGGTCCAGTCTTATCTCCCCTCCCCTGCCAGATCTGGAGCAGCATCTCATCACATTCACAAAACCCCTCATATTTTGAGGGCTGGGACCATGCTGGGAACCCCCAGCCCTGCACAGAGGCTCCCTCAGTCCACCAGGGCTTGAGTGCAAAGCCTGAGGTTGTCCCCTGACCTGTGTCACCTGGATCTGCCACAGGACCGTGTTCCCCTCCGCAGTGCTGCTGGTCATGGCAGGGGAAGGGCGCGTTGGGCTGGTGCCTGGTGACAGGCGAGGGCTCTGTCACGGCAGGAGTTACTCCCATCAGGAGTGCCAGCGTCTGTTGCTGGCGGATCATGGCAGCAGTCTCCGAGGAACGTGAACAGCACATTATTAACAATCTTTTAAAGAGCTGCCAGTGTGTCCTGGGTCCCTGTTTATTTCTGCATATGGCCTGTCCCCTGCTGAATGCAGCATTCATAGGAGATGTCATCTCAACTTAAGGGGGTCTATTACTTACCCCAATCAAACTCCTGCAGTAGGTGATTCCTCCTCTGGCCAAGGACAAAATCCCACAGAAGGAGGGAGTTTATCCTCCCTTTAAATCATCCCTGCTTTTGTTTTCCTCCTCCTGCGGGATGCATTTTTGCAGAGTGGATGTTGGATCAAGGGTGTCCAAGCTGGAACACATCACATTGGTCTCTGGATCTGCTCCCAAATCACGATCTGCATGGATGCTGGGGCGGCACTGCCCTGGCTGTGCCCTGCCATGGAGAAATCTGGGGATGCACTGGCTGGAGAGGACATGGCTGGGGAGCAGGGACATGCCCAGAGAGAGATGCCATTCACGGCCAAGGTGGCTGGCACAGAGAGGGCAGGTGAAGCTAGAGAAGCCTGGAGCAGAGGAGGCTGAGGTCAGACCTCCCCAGGGGCTGCAGCTCCTCCTGAGGGGCAGCTCCGATCTCTGCTCCCTGGGAGCAGGGACAGGACCTGAGGGAATGGCTGGAGCTGTGCCAGGGGGATTTAGGTTGGTTATCAGGAAAAAGTTCTTTCCCCAGAGGGTTCTGGGGCACTGCCCTGACTCCCCAGGGAATGGTCACAGCCCCAAGGCTGCCAGAGCTCAAGAAGCATTTGAACACTCAGGCACAGGGTGGGATTGTTGGGATGTCTGTGCAGAGACAGGAGTTTAACTCGATCCTGGTGGGTTCCTTCCAGCTCAGGATTTTCCATGATTCTAGGCTTCCACCCTCAGCTTAGCGCAGGTGCACCCCAGTGGCTGTGCCCACCTGCAAAGGCACTCCAGACCCTGACTGAAGGATGTGGAGCTCGCTGTGCGAAAACCAGTGATTCCATTCTGTGCTCACAAAGGCACCAGCTGGGACCCAGACCAAGAGCTCAGGGTCTCCTGGCCTTTCTTACTTTGCAATGTCAGCACCAGCCATGGGACAAAAGAGCACAGAGCAGCCTTGCCTCAGCACGTGGAGGTTGCAGGGGTGTGTTTGGCCAGATCCTCCAAGACTGAGTTGTGTGGCTGTGTGATGTGTTTCAGAGGGGCTGGAATCCCCACCCAGAGGTGATCCCTTCTGTGGGTCCTGCTGACAGGACACAAGGCTGCTTCTCTGGGCAGACAGGAACCAGCTGTTCTTTGGGGCTGCTCGGCTGCCTGGTGCTGCCCTGTCTTTGAATACAGCCAGGTGACGTGTGACAGACCAGGCTGGGATGTTGGGAGAGTCAGCACCTCTTTGGAGGATGTCTGCATGGATTTTCACAGGACCCTGAAGCTGCCTGCTGCTCCTCCAGGGTGTCTGCCCAGGACTTTTCCTGCTTCCCTGTCATCGCTACAGGAGCCCATGGCCAAGCAGCTGAAAATCACAGACCATCCAGCTCAGGGTCCACCTGGAAAAACATGTCCTAGGTGAAGGACAGACCAACACCAAAGCAATAAGGAGTCCCTGGCTGCTCCGGGCAGCATCATACAGTGCCTGGCACAGACCCACAGCAGTGGCGGTGGAGGCAGCAGCACACACTAACCCTGATCAATCCATGGGAAGTGGGGGGCAAGGATTGTCCCTGATTATTTTTTTTGGAAGCAGCAGATCTGGGTCTGGGTTCTGGGCACCTGCAGAGGACAAGACCTCGGGCAGGGTCAGCAGTGGCAGGCGCTGGGGTCACTCTTGGGGGTCACTCTTGGGGGCTGTGAGCAGAGGGTTTGCTGCAGGGCAGTGCCAGCCCCCCAGGAGCCGCCGGGCCCAGCAGCCGGAGCCTTCCCGGCCATGCGCGCTTTTCCAGGAGCAGTCGCCTGGGCAACTGTGAGCGCGGAGCCAGGCGAGCCGTCAGGACAGGAGCCATTGTGCTCCTTCAGGGAAGGATTCCCAGCCCTTTGCCCGGCTCAGGGGGCTCCCTGGGGCACCTCGTTCTGCCAGCCCAGAGGTGGGCAGCGCATGGCCTCGCCTGGGGTTCCCCGAGTGTTCCCAATCCCCCCTCCAGGCTGGGATGATGGGTGAGGGAGACCACAACCCCCCAGCCAGGAAAAGCTGCCAAATGCCGTGTGAAGTGAGAGTCCAGGTGGCGGCCTAACCCAGCAGCGAGCACGGGGGATGAACCCAGTCACCAAACCCTCACTCCTGACCCTGCACAGAGAGCAGGCCAGGTTTCCCTCTGTGCTGCTACCTGTAGTAACCATGGGGGTGTGTGTGCATGTAGGTGTGCGTGTGCGTGCCCAGAGCAGCAAACGCTCCCCATCTCACTCACTGCATTTCTGCCGCCTTGTCTGTGTTTTGCTGCTGTTGCTGCCTGACACCTGCGTGCCCTGGACGAGCTGCTGCCTTGGTAATGAGCTGCAGCATCTTGCCCAGGGTCCTGCTCACCGTCGGAGCGCAGGGACTCTCCAGGCTCATGTGTTTAGCTCAGCCCCACGGTTTCAATCCCTGCCAAGAGAAATGGAAGAATCTGGTGCAGCCAGGCCTGGAAAAAACAGCAAGGACGGTCTCTAGTTAACCCTTCCTGTGCTGCTCTTCTCTCCTGCCTTCCCACGCACAGGGAACCCTCAGGCTTCACACCCCTCCTTCCCACACCCCAGTCCATCCGCATTTCCCTACCTCTGGGGAAAAAGCAGCTTTTCTCGTGAGATTGCCCAGAATACGCAAGGAGTGAGTATTCCCACGGCACTTGAATGCGTGCCCCCTTTGATCGCGGGAGGCCAAAGGGCAGAGATCTGGGAAAAGAAAAGAAAATCATTAAAAAAAAAAAAAAGAAGGGAGAGAGAAGACAGAGAGAGGGAAAAAAATTAAAGCAATTCAGGCAGGAGCTTTCCTCAACCTCTATAAAATACAGTTCACGTTTCCTGCGAGCCTGGGGCGCAGATCACATTCGACATGAGGTGCTTTACCCAGCCCTGGTGTAAATTCCGGAGCCTCGCATCTGCATGGCGTGATGGGGAAAAGCTTAAGAGGGGCCCGGGGAGCTGCAGAGGAGGCGGCTGAGCCTATCTGGCTACCGCAGGGGCTGTCGATGCACAGACATTCCAAGGCTATTTGTGAAGGTGAAATGGTCTGTAAAGATTCCAGGACACCATGTGGCAGGATGGTTAGCAGGGCTTCTCCTCCGGTGTTTGCACAGCGCTGCCGGGCTGGAGGGAGGCTGTGTGCGCAGAATGCCTCGCGGTGATTAGAGCATCTGCAAATTTCAGCTTAATACGCGGCATAATGAGACACGGAATATTATTAGCCTGCAGCCATCCCCCCCGCCCCAGCGGCGATCTGCAGCCCGAGCCGGTTTCACCTTCCCGGCGCGGTGCCCCGGGGAGGATGCTCACCCCGAGCCCGCGGGCAGCTCCCCGGCCCCGTGGGACCGAGCCCCGGCGGCGGGCACGGGGGATTTGCACTTTGCCTTATGCAAAATGAGGCTGTGCCGTCCTCCCCCCTGGCTGTGCACACCGGCCCCTGCTGCACGGGCTTCTTCTGCATCACCCTGAGCCACAGCCGGCCCACGCAGGGGCTGCTCGCGGGGAGCAGCTTCAGCTCCCCATCCCAAAGCTCGATTCACCTCCCCAGGCCGTGAGCCCGGTCTGGTGTGCACCACCCACCGGGAGAAGTGGTGCTGGGGGGGCTCAGGAGTGCCCAGGCTGCACAAGGAGCCGTGGCAGTGCTGGGAGCCAAGAGCATGGTTTTGTTTGACGGGGAGTGACACACACACACGGGGTGACCCGTGGTAAGAAGGGGTGTGTGGGGATGCTGGGCCTGCTGGCAGCGGGTGTGTCACAGATCCATGCCAGCTCCGAGCTCTCCCCTCCATCCCACCACCTGGCAGGACCCTGAAACCCCAGCTCGCACAGGTCCTGCTGCGCTGCCTAACGCCTCTTCTTCTCTGGCAGCCAGGAATATCCCAAACACTGCCACCCTGAGATGGAGAGAGCTACTGGGCGGTGGCAGAAGGTGCCTAGAGCACTGGGGGCTGACATGAAGGGGTTGGTGGGGTCATGTGCTTCGTGTGAAGCTCAGGGATATCCCTGGTGTGGGTCTGCATTCAGACGGGAGCAGCCCAGTGACTGCCCCGAGTCTTGGGGCAGCACCAGCCCTGGCCTGGGGTGATGGTGAGAAGAGTGGGGCTGTGGCAGTGTGTGGGGAGTGCAGGGTGGGCAGCCCATGTGCCTGGTGAATACACGCATGTGTGTGTTCACATGTACTGAGGTGCACTGGATGTGTGTGCGTGTGTAAGTTGTGTG
Organism: Donacobius atricapilla; assembly: GCA_013397315.1. Classification (NCBI taxonomy): domain Eukaryota; kingdom Metazoa; phylum Chordata; class Aves; order Passeriformes; family Mimidae; genus Donacobius; species Donacobius atricapilla. The sequence goes on from WBMY01013290.1 coordinate 78,722, forward strand.
CAGGAACGCTGTACCCTGGAATACACCCTCTGTGTGTGTGTGTGTGTGTGTTCACAAGCTGTGTGGCAGTGAGTGTGCCTGTGGCAGGGACAGTGCGGGGACCCGTGCAGGCTGCAGGCAGGCGTGACAGGATACCTGTGGGGTCTGTGTGTGCTCAGGCTCGTGCCACATGCAGACAGACACCAGGTCCAACCCCTGCTCCGTGGACTTGCTGGCACCAGAGACACACGTGAGGCACAGGAGGTCACGTCCCTGGAGCTGCCTCCTTTTTCCTGGCAGTGACAGCACAGGACAGCGCTGGCTCTGCCGCCCCGGGGCTTCCCCCACGCAGCCTCCCCCTCCACCCTGTGCTTACCCACACGGCTGTGTGACCTTGTTGCTGCCACCGAGTTTTGCCTGGGCTGTTTTTCAGTGACAGCAGCTCCCCTGCCTGCTTCAAAGCTGGCGTTTGCTGCCCTAGGTATGACAGTGACATCTTCAGCCAGGGGCTTCCCCCTCTCCAGGATGCTTGGAGCCACCTGATTCCCTGTCCCTCACGCTCAGCTTCTACCCTGCTCTGGGTAGATTTTTATAAAGCAAAGTCCAGGGAAGGCATCACCACAGCAAAGCTGTTCTGGACACTGTTAAACGAACACTAACTGCCACCATGGTTAATCTGTACCAAGGTCGAATTCACAAATCAGCAGGTTAGCTTCCAGACTGAAATTAGATCATCAATTAATTAAATCATCACTTTGATACAGAAAGAAAACTGGAGAGGACCCAGTCCTCGTAAATCCTGTGGAGGCCTCTGAGAAAGTGGCTCTGTATTTTATTTGGAAGAATTTGAGTGAAGAAATTCAGATCCATAGTGTGATAGTGAGAACAACTTATCACCCACTGCCTGAGCCATAACCCCCAAGCTGAGCTGTCCATCGTCTCCTCAGCACATGTTAGAGCTCAGCATTAACCTCTGCTTCAATAACCAGGGGTTTGAGCCTTCCCATATACCAGAATTGACTGATGACTATTTCAAGTTTCTTAGGACTTTGAAACCCAAACCCCACTTTAATTTTATGAGTAATTTTATGGGACAATCTTTAGGGCTGTGAAAACTGGAAACTTCTCCTTCAGGTGCCTTGACCTTATGGCTGCTCATCTACCCTTGCAGGAGCCCCTCTCCACTCTCATCTAATCACCCTTGAATTCAGAGCTATAAAAAGGATGGGCTGTCTCCCAGCTAACAAAAATAGGAAAAAAAGGAGAGGCAAAGCCAAAGATAAGGGTGGGAGAGGCAAAGCCAAAGATAAGGGTGTCATGAGCCCTCCCATCCTGCAGTCTTTGGAATGTCCTGGAGCAGGGGCTGGTGTTTGAATCAGCAACCAGATGGTGAAGTCCTCCTGGCATGGAGCTGCTCGCTGCTGGCTGCCCAGAGGGCATGGGCTCACACAGCCTGCTCACCCCAGGTGGGATGGGATGCAGAGCTCACCCCAGGTGGGATGGGATGCAGAGCTCTGTCCCAGGTGGGATGGGATGCAGAGCTCACTCCCAGGTGTGATGAGATACAGAGCTCACTCCTAGGTGGGATGGGATGCAGAGCTCGCTCCTACATGGGATGGGATGCAGAGCTCACCCCAGGTGGGATGGGATGCAGAGCTCACTCCCAGGTGGGATGGGATGCAGAGCTCACCCCAGGTGGGATGGGATGCAGAGCTTGCAGGGTGGGCAGTGCAGGGCCCCTGAGTCAGGGGGAAGCTTAACAGGGTCTTCATCACTGTGGGCTACATGTGGGCCAAAGGAAGACTGAATTACCAAGCTCCCGCTCTGCTGGGGTCTTGGGGCCTCCTCCCATGCTGTTAAGAGTGTGTGTCCATGTGTTTCTCCATGTACCTACAAGGAGAGGACACTGAACCAGGAGAAAATGCAGATATGCTGCAAATGGAAGCAGGGCAAGTCTTGGCTCCAGCCACAGGGGAGGTTCAATCTGTTTTATCTGTTCTTCATCTTCTAGAACTGATGTCGGCAGATCAGGGTGACTCTATTTAGTGCCAGGTGCAGCACTAGAGAATGGGGACTTGTCCCCCTCTGGCAGGCATCAGGACCCGGCACAGGCACCTCTGGGTCTTGCTTGTTCCCAGATAATCAGTTCCAGCATGATTTCCCCATCTCTGGCATCTATGTGCATTCCTCAGTTTTTGCTCATCCTTTTCGGTTGACTCTGACATTACATCCACTGACAAGTCACATCCACTGGCAACTTCTCCTCCACCTGCCCAAGAAGGACCCTAAAAATGCAAATGCTCCCTTTGCCCCAAATCTGCTCTCCACAGAGGGGCCTGGCAATGTCTCTGACAACAACCAGCAACGTGTCATTTGTTTTTATTACTCTAGGAGGGCAAGCTGCTGTGCGTGACCAAGGAAACCGAGAGCGGGCTGCCCTTGTGAACTTGCCGAGTGCCTGATGGAGATCAGGAGGAGAAGAGAGCTGGGGGAGTAGGAAAAACATTACTTCTCTCCTGCTTGTTGGCCGAGGCAAGATTGATTGACTGTATTGGCGATAGCATAGCACGCGTCAAGGTAGGCACGGAATTGTGGTGAGCACTAGAAAACCACCAGCCGTGGGGATGAACTTAATGTGAGGGAAGACATATGGGGTGGGTGACGGTTTTGTGGTGAGCTGGGGAGCGGTGTGGCTCCCTGCAGCAGGGAAGGGAGAGGAGATGAGTCTGACATGGTGCACAGAGGCGCGTGATGGCACTGGCTGGTCACTTCATAGAGCAGGGCTGGCCTCATTCTGCCTCTCTTTTGAAGCCTCCAGCATTTATAGCCAGTGCTAGAGGGAAAAGGACACTTCTAAAATGCAATTCACCTCCTGAAATCAGCCAAGAGTTGTGTCCAGAGGTTACTTCACAGGTGGAGGCTTCCTGCCTTGCCAGCTGAAGCCCTGCCCAGAAGATGAGATGCTCCCAGGCAAAGGGCCGACCTAGGGAAGGGCCTGAAGAACGGAGGGGTGGCTGAGAGACACATTAGGGATGGTGATGGGAAATGGGAAGACACCACGGTACTGGCTCAGAGCCTGAGCAAGTAGTGACGGAGGGTGGCCGTGGTCGTTGGGTGCCAGCTGGAGGGATGGCAGAGGAAAGATCAAGGTAAGGGGTTGTGAAAAGAAGAGGAGCTGGAGGTGTTGTATGGTAACATAAAGTCGATTTGGTACCAACAGTTCTGTTTTGCATGACAGTGATGGCTCCAGCGCTATTTCCCATTGACACATATTCAAACCAGAGCCATTGCCATAAAGGACATGGAAATTATTTTTTAGATAATTTTTTTCTGTAGAAAGCCTCAAAGATCTGCCTCGCAATTCACCTAAATTCGATGCTTTCAGCCTTCAATTTCGCAAAACTGAGGGGAAAACCATTCCGTTTAAGGGGGAAGGTTAATGCCGCAGCATTTTCCTGCTGCTGACCTCCACCGTCTGAATTTCACCACATGCGAGACCGAGCGCACAGCGAGGCAGCGGCGCAGGAAGGAGCTGGGGTGTTCAGGAGGCCAAGGGCGTCTGAGTGGAGGGAGGCCGGGCTGGGAGCTCCCCGCCGGGGCGAGGAGCGGCGTGAGCGGGGCCGGGGACCCTCCGCCTGCCTGCGCGCTGCCGGCCCCGCCGCTTCCTCTGGCAACGCCTTGCGCAGGCTATTTTTATGCTGTGTGAAAAAGCGAGTCCTTCTGCGAGCTGAGGGAATGCGGCGTGGAGAGGGAAAAGTGAATTAGTGAAGGTCACAGGCGGAATGTCGCTCTGTGCGCGGCTGGGGCAGAGCGCGGGGAGCTGCAGGGGATGGAGGGAGCTCTGGGAGACAGGCTGGGCTGGGTGGAAAACGGTTGTGGAGCAGCTCCACGTTCCACCTCAGCCTTCCCGGGGAACATCCCGGCGCCGTGGCCCTGCCAGCGCGGGGGAGCGAGCGCTGCTCCTGCTCCTGCTCCTGCTCCTGCTCCTGCTCCTGCTCCTGCTCCTGCTCCTGCGCTGCCCGCGGGTGCTGGTGGAGCTTCAGCCGCTCCACGGGCTGCAACCGGGCTTTACACACGGCAGAAAAAGTGATGATCGTGCTCTCCCGCTAAATCACAAGCAGCCAGGCTGGAAGTGGAAGCCGCTCTTGTCCGCAGCGGCAAAAGGTTTGTGCAAGGGAGAGCGCAAATAGCTCCCAAAGGCGAGGAGAAGCCTTTTTTTCCCGGCTGGAATCATGAGGGGAGCAGTGCCCAGCACCATGGCCCCAGGACATGGCCAAAATCCACAGCCATTTCTGCGGCGTCCCTCTCCCCACGCTCTTCCCGCTCCCTGCAAAGCAGCGGTTTTCCTGAGAACAGCAGGGAGAGGTGAACGCCGAGGATGCCCTGCCTGCACATCCCTGCCGGCAAATGGGAATTCGGGATCTGGACCGCGCTTGGGCTTTCCTCACTTGCTTCAGCCAAGTGAAAAGTTGGCCATGGTGCTCCTCCCCTTGGCGCGGGGTTTGGAGCAGGGATGGGAGCCCAGGAAAGGGGAAGTGCGGATATCCCGCAGCTCCGCTGCCACGCCGCCAGCGCCTCCGTCCCGCAGCGCATCGTGCCAGGGTCCCGCGGGGAGCCGCCGTGCTCCCGGCAGCCTCCTGCTCCGGGGGGACGCTGGAGGCGCAGTTCCCCTCACTTTCCCATCTAGGAGCAGATTTATGAGCCTCCCCAAAGCTTTCCTGCAGCCCTCCAGGAAGGCTGGGGCTGGGGGCTGGCGGGGGGGAGGCTGTTTGCGGGGAATTGTGAATCTACTTTCTTACACGGCTGCGTACCACTGTGCAACGGTAATCCCCTGAGCAGGGTGAAACGGAGGCCTAGCTACCATGACCTCCTCTGTAGGTTTCCATGGATACCATGTACTATAAATAAAAAAAGGAATTTCAAACCAGTTTTCAATCCTGCTTAGTGGGAATAGGAAACCTCTTTTGAATTTAGTTTCCTATCTCACCTTACGGGGGTTATTTTGCAGCCTGTTTGAAACAAATAATTACCCCTTCAGCCAGGAAATTACCACCAATCTTACCTATTTACTTCCAAACACTCGGCTAATTAGCACATTGGGGAGAGCTGCCTATTTGCACGCTGGAGATGGGAGGCTTAGTGTCTTTATTTTGGTGATGCTGGGAGAAAGGACGCGGGGCCAAGGGTCAGCGAGGGGCGTCAGAGCCCTCCGAAAAAAAAAAATAATAAAGAGAGCAGGAGAGCTGTAAAACTCAAAACGCCGAGATGCCGTGTGAATTAGCGTGCGAGAAGCCCCGGCAAAAAAGGGAATATTACATCTGCATCCTTTTCCAATGAATCAGAGTCATGCTGCAGATTTTGTCTGGCATACTGGGTCTCTGGAGGATAGAAAATAATTTGGTCGCAGCAGTGGGAGGTGTGTGTGCGTGGAGAAGGGAGTTGCTTTCCAACAGCCTGCTGTGGTGAGAACATGCCTGACACTTCATTCCTTTCCAGTTAATGCAGCGAGGCCGGGAGGAAACTTAACCCTCTAATTGCTAAAGTGTATCGGGGACTTGGGAAAGTCCTTGGAAAGCAAACGGGGCTCCTAGGGTCGGTCTCCCCTGGCCCGGCACTGCTGGCAGACAGCTGAGGGATTTGCCCAAATGGCGGGTGGTGGGGGCAGGGGAAATGCTAATTCGAAACAGGCGCTGGCGAGCGGGGCCGGAGGACAGAGAGGTTGTGTTTGTCAGACCTCTGGGCTGCCAATGGGCCGCCCAAGTCCAGTCCGTCACAATGCTGGGCCTGAGCCAGCGGGACACGTGGTGGCTCCCGGAGGGGTCCGGAGTTCCCCAGTGGTTCTGCCGCTCCGTGATGCCGGCAATGAAAAACCCAAGTGCTTTCCATTTTTTTTTCTATCACCACACCCGTGCTATGTCCCCCTAGCTCCCTACACGTCTCCTGCTGCTGTGGCCACCCGGCACAGCCCTCACGGCGGGGTCCTGGCAGGGGTGACCCACAGCTTCCACCAGACAAGGCAGGGAGGGAGGGCAGGTGAAGGATCCGTGGGTGCAGCCTGGGCAGCCCCAGCTGCTGCAGCCCCACCCTGCTGAGCCTGCTGGGGGGCTGCTCCTCGCCGCTGTCCCTCGGTGGTCTCTGGGAAGCCGTTCCCAGCAGGCACGGTTCCATGTGTGAACCAGCTACCAGGAGTGCCCTGTCCCTTCGCCTCGCCCACCCCAGCAAGGGTCTCCCACAAAGGACGGGACTGGGACTGGGAGAGCATAGGCTCTCCACAGCTGGAAAGGAGAAGGAAGAGGAGGAGGAGGAGAGATGCACAAAGCACCTGGGGCTCAGCCAGAGCCTCGTGTGCAGTACGGGTAAGCTCTGCTCAAAGCTTGTCCATAATGTTTAATAGCACAGGATGATCACGGGCATCTGACTCGGAGCCTGTTCGCTGCTGCCCTCCTAAAGCTCCTTATTAGCATTTCCAGGACATTGATGTTGTGCTCGGATATACGGGAAGGCACTCGTAAGTTACAGAGCAGCAATATATCAGCGTTAGAGAAGGGCCCATTTAAGCTTAATATCAGAGGCTGGGTTTTTCTGGAGTCAGGTGTCTCGTTCCCATTGAAATTCAACAGGAGTTAGAGTCTGCTCCCAGGGCTTCTCTGAAAGTCCCAGACTTAATTAGTATTTATCTTAATTAGGGGGATGTTACCTGCTCTGGGAACCTCATGCTATCTGCTGTACTCATCCCCACAGCATCCTGGGAAAGGGCTCCCAGCCCTTTTTGCAGTGGGGGACTGAGACACACGGTGGCTGCTGCTGCCAGCCTGCTGCTCAGCATGGAGCAGAAAACATCTTCTGGGGGGCTGAGAGGGTCACAGCACTGCCCCCCTCCCTGTCTGGGTCGTGTTCTCTTGGGAGGCCGGGTGAGAACGTGCAGGACACCAGAGGGAGGTCGCCTGACGGGGTGCAGCAGGAGGATGCTGAGCCCCCTTTGCCTGCCTGGGCCTCGGGGAGCAGTTTCAGGGGGACCTGGGTAGACACAGAGGTGACCCAGCCCTGGCAGTGCTCTGAAGCACCGCTGCTCGTTCACCATCTTCAGGACAGGCCACAAATCGCAGGGTGGAGGATGGGAGGGTGGGGAAAGGAGAAAATCTGTGAGCTTTTTTTTTTTTTTATTTAAAAAAACCCCAAAAAAACAAACAAAAAAACCGACCCAAAGTTACCGGCTTGGGAAGAGCTTAGAAACCTGATCTGGTCCGAGTCATAAACGGCCAAGAAGGACAAGCCAGGGGGCTCTCTTGGCAAGAAGAATCTCTCCCACACCCTCCTGCAGAGGCGGGGAGAGGCAAACGGGTCCAAACAGCTCCGAAGTCCTCTTGGCATGGACTTTCCAAGGGCAGAGAAGCTGAAATCTGAGCCCCTGCTGCCTGCCCTCGGCCCCTGCTGCTCCGCGGTGCCGGGAAGGATGGGGTTCCCCACCATGGTATCCCTGTCCTCCCCTCCTGCCTGGCATGAGAGATGGGGTTAGGATTCCCAGCTGGGCTGGCAGCTTCAGGGAAGGGGTTTGGAACAGGAACAAGCCAGCTGTCCCCTGGCAGAGCCATCAAACACGGTGACCTCCCCCGTGGTGCTCCAGTGGGTGGGATGTGGGGCCTCGGGGGCTGGCGGTGCCATGCAGTGGGGACCTCGGGGGGGAGTGGGGGCCTCCAGGGATGTCCTGGGGATGCTCAGGGGATGCAGATGCAGCATGACCCAGGGATTAGGGCAGTGGGCGCTGACAGGAAGAAAGAGAGGATGAACATCTCCCTCCTCCCACTGGGAAGGCTGCCTCCAGGCAGAGCTGTGAGCCCAGGCAGGCTGTGCTGGCAGATATCTCTAGAGGATCAGGCTTGCCCACAGGGCTTTGGGCCAAGGGCTTTGTGGAGGAGATGGTGAAAGGCAGCAGGAAGCTCGAGGCTGGCCCACAGAGCATGCTGGGCATGACACGGGCAGTGCTGATGTCTGGACAGAGGCAGGAGAAAAGGAACTCCAGAGGAGGGCAGGGGTGGGATGAGCCATCTGCAAACATCCACCAGCAGTGGCACAAGGAGCAGGGAGCAGGTCTGCTGGGAGCAGGGACAGCAGGAGGCTGAAAGCTGCCGTATCTGCTGCCAGCTGCCAGGTGGGTCAGCCTGTACCTGACCTTAGGGACATTTTTGGTGGTCTGGTGACCGGTGACTCTCTCCATGGGTCAGGAAAGATGTCTGAGCTGGGCCTGACCGCCGTGGTGCTGAGCATTCAGCTGCTCATCAGGTGCCCAGGGAAGGGACAGGAGGGGACATCTGCTGCCCCACAGGACCAAGTCTTTCTCCAGCTCTCCTCCATTAATCGCATATCTTGGACAGCAGGAATGGTTTTCCAGATTTGCTTGTGAACTGTAAGGCTGGAGTTTGAGAAGAGGTTGGGGTGGAAAGGTCTCTTGAAGGGAACAAATGTAGCTTCGTGATGAAGAGAAAGGAGGAATTAGCCACTGGGGGTGAATAATCCCCAAATGCAAAATATTGCCGAAATTCCTTCATTGACCAATTGGTTCAAGACTTTGAATGGTCGTATCTCCCTTCTCCACCCTGTTTTTTTCACTCAGCCTGGGAGAAAAATGGCAAAAGTTTCATAAGGGAAAGGAAGCTCTCAGGAACTAAGGGTTGATGTTGAATGGCCTGGTGAAAATTCTTGGAAATGTTAAAATAGCAGAGCTGCAATTAGGAGCCATATCCTCACAAATAACATGGAAAGCTGTGTAAAGAGCATTTCTCCCAGGTCCTGGGGACACAGGAATACATCAGGTGGCACTGAATTTAATACTACCATTAAACAACCTCTTTTATTCAGCCAGGAGAAATGTGGTGGCTGGAAAGATGGACGACTCCACTGTTTCATTCTGCTTCATGCAGAGCTACCATTACCTCGCTCGATATTTTATGGAAGGCTCGCCGGGCTGAGCCTGTAGGCTTCGAAATCATCGACAATGTGCTAATGTAAAGTTGCCTGAGCTTATGGAAGATTTTGAAGGCCTGGATTCCATGTGTTGAGACTGGCACCATATCAGAGGAACAGCTGAGTATATGGAGTGGGGAAGCTACGTGTAAGTTATCCAGCAAGGAGAGAATCTGCCTGGGGCTGCAATCCTGGGTGCTGTGATGGGGAGGGGAGGCAGCAGTCCTGGCTGGTCCTTCCTCAGCATGCAGACAGGCTGGGGCTTTGCTCCACAGGAGCAAGATTACCCTGTTGGTGGACACTGTCCTGGCCAGCTGTCCTGGCCAGGCAGCGATGCAGAGCTGGAGCTGTGTGGAGGCTGGGATGGGATGTGCTGTGCTGGGATGCAGGTTCGTGTGTCTTCCCTCTGCTGTGGGACAGTGCTTTGGCTGCCATCACAGCTGCCAGCCTGCAGAAGTGGCTCTGGAGCCATGGGCCAAGGGATAGGATATTTAGAAAATCTAGTTTAGGCTTGGCAAGCACTTCCCTCTCAAGAAGGTAATCTCTTCTCTAGGGGGCCAGGAGAGAGGGGCTTCTGCCCCGAGGAGCTGCCTGCCCTGCTCAGAGGGAAAGATACCGGGCCAATGCCTTCAGCCACTGCCTGGAAACCTCTTGGAGGCAGTGCTAGAGGGATGAGATTTCCTTACCAGTTCCCAAGCTGCTCTGACAAAGATCCCAGGAATACCCAGGTCCGCAGCGAGGTCCTGCCCCACCACCAGAGATTTCATTCACCCATGTGGAGCAAAAATAATAGTCCTGCAGCTACCCAGGCTCACCGCCTGCCCCATTGCAGGAGGCACTAAAGCAGGAACAGCCAGGAAAGATCCCAGAACAGCTGGATGGATCTTGGTGATGTTGGGAAGGGTTGGAACAATCCAGGCTCCTGTCACGGGTGGTGCTGGCTCACAAGGATAGCCAAGGAGCTCGCTGTTTCTGAAGCCACGTGTGAAGCAGTGGTGACTGGAAGGTGCCTGGGAAGGGAGGAGTGCGTCTGCAGGCAGGGGCACAAGCTTTTGTGACAAGGAGTTTTGAACTCTTGCAAACACCACAAGCCCACCTGAACTGGTTTTTCCGAGAACTCTGTAAGATTCCACGGCATCCTGGCACCATGACCAGCACAATGCTGCTGTTGGGGACAAGGTGAAGCCTTTCTCTTTCCTGGCTGAGTGAACATGCTGAAGACTTTGGGTACAGCCACAGCATCCTTCCTTCTGGAGCCGGTCACCCCTGGCCACCAAGCCAGGCAGCTCCTTCTCCAGAGCAGTTTGTGGAATGAATTTTCACACTGGCCCAACGCAATTGGGCTAAAAGAGCTGCCTCACTCATCTGAGCTCTTTGGGAAGGCTCTTGGGCTGGGGCTTTTGCTGTCCTTAGAAGGGGCCACCAGGATGTGTGAGTGGAAGTGAGAAATGAGATTTCCCGGGTATAATCCTCCTACATGAAACTCGGTGGCATCTGTGAAAAGGCTCGTGTGCACCAAGACGAGCCACGTGAGGGAGCGTGGGGAGATGTCTGGAGTGAGACCACGTCCTATTAACTTGCTCAGAACTTGTGAGGGTCAGGTTCAGAGGGGTGTCCAGGCTGCTCAGAGAGAGAGGCACCCTGGGCCTGGATCACACAGCTGAGCTCAGCACCGTACAGGGCAGATCGTGTCACAAACAGAGGCAGAGCCACTCTCTGCACCCAGAGCTCCTGAATCCTGCCACCTCCCAGGAACTGGGTTATTTTGTGACAACCCAATGAGGACCTCTCCTCGAGAGTGCCGCAGTGACCAGGAAGGTGAATAAAAGTAAGAGACTTCACGGGAGAGACTGCAGAGAAGGATGTCAGGAGTCTCACAAAGGCGTTAGGCAGGCGGGGGTGTCACCGTGACCTCGCCTGGAGCGCTGTGGGCAGGGCTGCACATCCCACCTCACAAATGACAGTCACAGGCACGGATCTGGAGGAGGGCTGGGAAAATAGCTCCAAGACTGGCACACCCTGGGGCTTTTATGTGCACAAGCTTGGGCCCATTTGGCTTACAAAGCTCTGGAAGTCCTAACTCCAGCTGGTTGTTCTGGGGTGACAGGAGCGAAAGGCCTGCTCCAGGGCTGGGGGAAGTCACCTGGACTTTGTCTGAATGTTCTGACCTGAAGTGACAGGGGCTGGTTAAAACCTGACAAGAGATGCTCTGAAGTAGGAAACTCCTGCCTACATCAGACCAGGGAGGTGTCTCCAGCTCCATGCTGTGGGTCAGCATTGTGCTGTCTGTATTTCCTTGGGCATCTGTTAACAAGCCACTGCTAAACAGTGATAATCCTCCTGCTGAAAGGCCCGGGTCTGAGTGTTTGCTGCAGCAGGATAATGTCCCCAGCTAGAGAGTGGGGTTGGAGCCCATGCAATGGCCCGCTTAAATCCACATGAGACTCGAGGGGTCTTGGCAAAGGAGCAACCTAAATCAAATTAGGAAGACAAGGGGACGTTTCCTTGGGCCGCTGCCTCGGAGTGAGCCCACAGGACTTGAAACAGTGATGTTTCCTTTGCCATGGAAGAGTGGAAACAGGTAATCCAGATTAGCTGCTAAGTGCCTCCAGGAGGTAGGATTAGCAAAAGGAGGAGCCTGCAGCACTCCGCTGGCAGAATCTCACCAGCAGAAGGGTATGGCCATAACGGTGCCTTTGCAAATGTCTGTCTGATCTTAGAGGGCAAATCATGGGAATGACCACGAGAAACTCTCCAAGGGCCACAGAAGCAATGCTCTGTATAGGAAACGTCTGAGAGTCTGCACCACCTTGGCTCTCACTCCAAACACCATGATTAAAGCAGTGAGCTTACTAATTTTGGTGTTGTTTTGGCATAAAGCATTTGCTACATCAGTAGATGTTTGAATTCACAGACAACATGAGCGATAAAACAGTATTTTGTATGTCAGGTTTGTTTTCACTTCAGAGAACTGGTCAGAAATGGAAATTTCTGTTTGAAGATGTTTGAATTCCCAGTTATTTGGGTCCTACATAAGTCAGAAATTCTGATGAGCTTTCAGAGGCAGAGCTTCTGCCCTTTATGGGAGTAGATTGGTTCTGCACAACAACAGTGCTCAGCAGCTCAGGGTACCTGTTTTGACTCTATCCTTGGTTTATATTGGTGTCTGACCATACCTTGTTCCTCTTCTCTCCCTGGGGCTTCTTTCCTGTCTGCTCATCTGGAGAGCTCTTTGAGACTGGGTGATGCCAGACCCAAAGGAAATGAACCCGTGCACCAGCTGACCCCTGATCCTGGGGTGCTCATGGCATCCCACTGTGGAAAACACCCCCTGCACACAGGGAGCAGTGTTGGAAACTAGATCTCTACTGTTTTCTCCAAGACCACAAAGCTCTGGAACATTGATCTGCTTGTACTGAAATCATTGTTGCTTTTGAAGTAGCTCTACTGGAGGCAATGTTTGTGCCTCCAGGGCCCCCAAAAACTAGAGGAGGCAGCAAAATAATCAATAGGAGGGGGTGGTGGAGGAGGTTTCTGAGCTGCTCTTCCCAGTGCTCTTGGCTGTTGATTGGAGTGTTTGGGGTGCCACGTACCCTGGTGAGGTGTGGGCACTTTGCCTTCATCGAAGGTGGTGAGGAACACCTGCAATGCAGGGCTTGGGGAGCAGAAATAGAGGCCACAAGGTGAGAGGGTTAGTCTTCCCTCACAAGAAGGAGGTGGAGTCTGACTCCCGATTGCTTTAGGCAGAATAACCAAAAGGAGTGGGGGTCACTGTAGGTCAGCAGTGCTTGGACGGGAGCTGTGCGCATGCTGGGGAACTGAGCAAATGGGGAGCCTTAGAATCAGGTGTCTTAGTTTGAAGATGCAGGTGTTTGAGCAATACACCTCCCCCTGGTGCTGCACAGAGATCAGCCCCATCCTAATGCCCCTCCTTGTTGGCATCAGGTGGTCAGGCATTGCAAAGTGCTGGTCCAGCCCTTCCCAGAGGGATGAGCTGCTGCAGGATCCTCTCTGATACATCCCTTCCCTGCCCCTTCCCTCCAGGCACGGCAGTGGTGAAACCCCCAGAGCCTGATGGAGAACCAGAGCATGTGCAAACCTGTGTCCTTCCCAGCCAGTGTGATTTGAACTGGGACCTAACCCCAGCCGTCATCTCTGCCTGGGATAAAGGGAGTTTGTTTCTGCCTTAGCTCATTGCAGTATCTCCTGCTGGCAGACTTTCCAATTAGGGAGCCAAGTGGGAGTCAGGAGAGACCCCAGGGTGGATTTCACACTCACTCTGTATTTATATGTAAACCTGGATGCAGGGCTGAGCTGCCGGGAGTGGGAGCAGGAGCACCAAGGGGGGAGAGGCCAGCCCGGAGAACAGAGGTCTTTGCAGCTCTCGCTGGCAGCGTGTGGGGGACAGAGCTGAGAGAGAGGCGAAGTCTGGCTCATCTCTCCCACTGCTTCAGCTCATGGGCTCTTCCCAGACCCTGCTTGTGTCTCCCATAATGGCACTTGAGCGTCTTGGAACGACAGAGATGGCAAGTTCCCCTCGGTGACAGATTCGAGCATCCCTGCATGCCCCAGCAGCCACCTGGAGCACACACAGCGTGGAGGTGCATGGCCTGGCTCAGGTGGGTCATGGGATCAGGCCCTGCATGCTTCCACTCTTGTCTTTGGCATTGCAGTGCCCCAGAGCTGAGCCCCGAGTGTCTCTGCTGTACCCTGACACTGATGGTGCTTCTGGCCCCACCAAGGGGTCAGCAGAGGCTGACCAGAGAGGGAAGCAAGGGAAACATGGGCAGAGGAAGATGGCACAGCTGGAGGGCACATGGACCACAGTCATGGGGCAGGGAGAAGCAGATGCCTCAGGCAAGGCTGGAACACCTTCCCTCCCAGCCTTCCTCATTCTCTGCTCCCTTCCCTTTCCATTGGGTGGGACCCTTTCAAACTGCCAAAAAACACTGGCCTTCCTCTCTATTGAAAAAAAAACCAACAAAAAAAAAAAAACCAAAGGAAAAAAAAAGAAGAAAAAAAGGAAAAAAAGAAAGAAGGCAAACAGATGTGTAGTTAAAACCTGGAGGGAGCAGTTCTTCCCTGGCCAAAAAGGATCAAAGCATTGCCTCTGTGGGCAGCCTGTGTGGGAGTACCCACCATTCAGGGGGGATGAGTGCCCCCCAAAAGGCAGCTCCACATTGAACCCTTCTGGTCACCAGGGCCTCTTTGCCGGGCTCGCACAAGGGCTGTTTTCCAGGTGCTGCTGCCGAGCTTTAAGGTGTGATTATGGCTGCACAAACAGTTCCACTGGCTCAGCGGCTCCCTCCCCTCCTTCCCTTTGTCTGCAAAAAGCCATGTCTCTCCAGCTCGTTTTTGCTGGCATCCCAGTTGGATGACAACTCCTGGAGATCGAGACACAGCGTTGGTGGGTTGGTCACTGTAAAGACGAGGTTTTGGTCAGCTGGTTGGGTGCTGAGTTAAGCCGGGTACTTAGTTAAGCTTGGTTTAACTGGCTTGCTAAGCAAAGCACCTCTTGGGTGGGAGCAAGGACATGCAGGCTCAGCACTTGGTTTCCAGCTCCTTGTTTTGCATCAGGGGAGTGTTTGCTACCTGGCCATGCTGTTCCTGACTGGAATAGGGGTAACAGGATTTCTTAGCTTGGCAGGTGTGCCGGAAAGATAAATTCAGCAATATTTGGAGGGTATCGCAAGACTCCAGCTTTACTGCAAGCCACAGCATTTCTCATCCACACCACTGAACTGCAGCTACCTCTCATGAACAGGCAGAGCAGGAAGAGACACCTGCGGGGTGGCTGAGAAATCCAGAAAAAGATGAGCAGCATAGGGAATGTGAGCAGGGATTGCTCATTCTCCCTCCCAGCTGAGAATCAGGGGCATGAGGCAAAGGCAGTGAGTTGAAGCAGATGGATGGAAGCAATTTTTCAAGGAACGTGCTGTGGTGATGTGGAACTCCTTAATAAAGGGCATCAAAGCATTAGTGTGGATGCAAGATCATGGAAAAGGAGCCCATGGAAAAGCAGGCACTCTGCAGACAACATCTGGATCAGGAAGACCAGAGAGACACTGGGAAAGTGCTGTGGGAAGCACTGTGTGTTTTTCTTCTTTAATCCCAGGGAAGGATGTGTAGGATCCTTCGCCTCCAGCTGCTGCTGGAAACATGGCCAGGGCAGGACAGGCCTTTGGCAGTGCCACTGTTCTCCTGCGGGGCAAATTTTAGCCCCTGAGGTGCAACGCCACATAGAAAGAAGTGGAATCCCACATGTCACCATCATCCTGGGTCCTGCAGGGTGACACATAGCCAGGAAGGGCTGTTGGTGTTTACGGGATGGGCGGGCCTGGAATGCAAAGCTGTGGTCAGGTCTCTGCCTTCATTTTGTGGTATTGCAGGTCAAGAGATCATAGAACAGTTTGGGTTGGAAGGGATCTTAAAAACATCTCATTTCAACCTCTTGCCATGGGCAGGGACAGCTTCCACTATCCCAGGTTGCTCCAAGCCTTGTCCAGTCTGGCCTTGGACACTTCCAGGGATGGGGCAGCCACAGCTGCTCTGGGCAAGGGAGATCAAGGGAGGCCCAGGATCAGCTCCTCAGATGGATCCCTGCCATGTTCAGGTGAAGTGGGGCAGCTTTGGCGGTGGACAGCACCTCAGTGGGATATTACCTGGAGTTGTTAGGGTAAATAAATGTGATGGGCAGAATCGGATTCGCATACGTTTGGGTGCAGACATGTCCCTCAAACCTTTGCCTGTACCTAAAATGGCCTCGAAACNACATTCGCATACGTTTGGGTGCAAACCTTTGGCTGTACCTAAAATGGCCTCGAAACAAGGGGGATCTATGAGCTTGTTGCTGATTGCCAGAGCCAAATCAAAGTCCCAGGGAGTCAGCAGGCATCCGGCAACCAAGCTGAGTCAGAAAGCACCTTTGGAGCCAGAACCCCAGGACCCGAAAGGAGATGTTGTCATCTCCTGCAGCCTGAAGTGGCCCCCAGCTGAGCCATTCTGTCCCCTCCCGAGGACCAGGAGAGCCAGCGGGCAGCCCCTTCAGCACTCTGCCGCTGCATTATTTAAGGGCCCGGGTGCAATTAGTGAGGCTCTGGAGAGCAGCCAGCAGGGACTGCAGGTGTTGGTGCCTCCCGGGGCACGGACACCGGGAACAGCTGGGCTCCACCTTCCTGGCTTGCAGCTCTCAAGGGCACTCCCAAAAATAGGCTGCTGCAATCACCTTGGCCAGAGACCCTGCTGACACAAATCACCCGGGCAGAGCGGCGGGAGGAAGAAAACATTGTAATTTGCACAGAGACGAGAACAGAACCGACAGAAGGGCGATGATCATCACAACTGGCCTCTCCACAGACCCAGTCCGTCTGGAGGGGTAGTTCTGGATCAGTGCATCGTGGATGTAATCATCCTAAACCCACCAGTTTGTCTTATTCCTTCCTTGTAACACCAACTTTCCCCCCTCCACTCCTGGCCCTACTGGATCCTGTTTTGCTGCTCTGTCTCACCACCAAACAAACCTGTTTTGTCGTGCAGCCCCTGGCAGAAGCACGGAACTGCCAGCAGCAGGTGCTGAATGTTGCTTTCCCACTGTAATTAGCAGGCTGAGCTTCTCTCCTCGGCTCTCTGATCTCTGTTTTCATTGCTCTCTGCAGCTCACAGGAAATGTGATAGGCAGTATCCAGGGTCTTGTGTCAGCAGCAGGCATTGCTAAGCTGAGCACCTTAGCAACAGGGACAGGATGAGGGGGGAACACTGCAGGCAGAGGTAAATGAGACACCTCTGGGTGGGCACCTCACTGAAGGGACACCTCAGTTCCAGCTGCTGCAGAAGTTTCCAGGAGCATTAATGACTCTGGAAGAAAGGGAAGGGTGTTCGGGAAGCTCTTGCAAGAACCAGCGGCTGTGTCTGTGGTAGGCATTTCCCAAGGACCAGCATGGTGAGGCTGGCTCAGGTGAGCCTGCCTCCTCCACAGCCACTAAAGCTGTCCCACAAGACACTGCATCACTGTTTTTCTGCAGCAGGCACAGCCTGACTCATCTTTGGGAGGCATCCTCCAAAATGTCACTGCGAACAAACCTGCTTGGTTTCTGTCACTACCTGCCGGGGACTCAGCTGAGGGAGGAGAGAGGCAGGCTGCAGGGCAGGCTTCCAGGCTAGTTCCCATCCCCACTGCTCTCCCAGGATGTCCCTAAATGCCTCCAGGGAGCTGGTTGCCTTCCCAGTGTTGCCTTTGCCTCATGCCCTGCTGCTTCCCTGTGCGTGCCCTAAGGCTCTCTTGTGTCTGGAAGGGGAATTCTTGAGTTGTGACCAAAATCCACTTGATCCGACCATGCCTGGAGGACTGGTGAGGGTGGAAGACACCTTTTTGCTTCAAGTGGGGGATTTTGAAGCCCAGGAGCTTCCAAACACAGAGGCAGAAGAGAAGACGTCATCGAAAAAGGCTTTGTTCTCTAAAGAGCTCAAAACTGTCACCTTCACTGTCCCCACTCAGGTCCCACAGCTGCACTTTGGGGCTGTGGCTCCAAAGCCAGAACATCTTTAGTGGCGCAGAAGCCACCAGGACACTTGGTTAGAGTGGGCTGTTCTCCCACCTTCCCTTGGAGATATCCCTACCAGGACATTCTTTCTCTGGTCCGTCATCACAGCTCTGAGCTCAGTGCTACTCAGTAAATACCTTCAAAACTCTCCGTGGGTCAAAACAGTTTGGATTTTGTTTAAAAACAGGTCAGGAGAGCTCTTTTCACAGCTAGAGTCTGAGGTAAAGACAAAGAATGTTCAGTTCTTATGTGAGCACCACAAAAGCCAGGATAGAGGCACCCCCCGACCCCTCTCAGGACCATTTGGAAGAGATGTACAGGACACACTGTGCTTCTAAATGGTAACAGGGGTCACTGGACAGAACATTCTGGGACCAGAGGCAGTAGCAATGACACCAGAGAGAGCCTCACTATCTCCCTGAGAACATGGAAGGAGAGACAGGCTGGGTCCAGATGAGGACAGGGAAGATGTTGCAGGAGCACTGGACGTGAATGCCCGAGCAGGAGGAGCAGGACCCCCAGGAGGCTCAGCAGGACCCCGTAGGAACCAGTGGCTCACCTGGCACTCAGTGTTGGGTGGACAGAGACATTCTCTGGTGAAGGCTTTGCCTTGCTCAGCTTTGCTTAGGACATCCCTTCTACCCCCAAGGCAGGCCCCTGATGACAAAGTTGTCTCCCCCAACGCCGATGGGGAGGGGTTTGGTTGGGCACACCAGGAGGAGCCCACGGGAAGGCTGGTCAGTGTGTGGTGGTCTGGGAGCACGCAGGGCATGGCTGGAGAGCTGCTGAGCCAGCCAGCCTGCTCCAAACAATTCCCAATATCCTGAACTGTGCTTAGAGCCCGGGCTGGTGAGCGCTTGGCTGGAAATCAGTCAGGTCCACCTAATCCAGGGCCCAGTCCCAGGCTGGGCTGGAGAGCTGTGAGGGGCAGGAATGGGCTGGAGGTTGTGGACACCCCGACTGGAGCATCTTTCACGTGGCTGTGCTTTGCTGTGTCTCAGTGCAGACTCTGCCTTCACGGGCACGTCCCAGGAGCAAAGTCCCTCAGATCCCCCGGGAGGCCTCAGGAATGCTGCACACAGTAGCCCCGCTGGGGACTAAGCAAGGCCAGGCAGTGAGTCCCTCCATGCCTGGGTCTTCACAGCAACCCAGAAATGGTGCCTTGTGTGCAGTGTTCCCTCACAAGCACTCAGCCCTCCTCTGCTGAGATTCACCGTGGGGGGACGGGCACCAGGAGGAGGAATTTGCTGGGTGTGAGGAAGTGACTTGAGCTGTGGCACAAAAACTCTCTGGGTGGGTGTCATGAGCACACGCTGGGGAGTATCCCGTGGGCCTGAGCTCAGAGCTACATATGCTGCTCCTGTGCCAGCACCAAACATGGCACCTGGCATCTGCTCAGCTCAGACCCCATTGGTACAAACAGGCGGTAGGTGGAAAGTCCAAGCCCACAGCAGAGCCCATAAAGGTCGTGTTTTATTCTGGCTGATCTCCTTCGCTTGCCTCATCTCCTGCAGGAAAATGAAGTGATAAACAGCCAGCAGCACAGTTTTGTTAAAAACAAACCAGGGCAAACAAACAAGGGATAATTCTCTCTCTGGTTGGTGTGGGGAATTCTGCTGAGTGGAGAGCGGCTCCAAGGACAGACGTCACTCCAAGTCCTGCATGGCCAACAGACAGTGGCCAACTCCTTGCTGGGACAGCATGGCTGGGTTCAGGGTCTTGCTTCCTGGCCAGTGTCCTAGGGAACCTAAACACTTCTGCAGGATTCATATTCCCACATTCCTGCATTTTCCAGGCTCCCATTGAGTGGTCTCCAATCCCAGGCTTTTTTTTTTTTGTCCCAGGCTTCATTGAGCCTGACTGAGGTCTGTGCCCAGAACAAGGGGCTCTCCCCAGGTGAAGATGGCTCAAGGACAAAAAGAAGGAACTGGGGACAGTCTGCCTGAGCCCTGTCACAAAGCAGAGCAGGCAGGGAAGCAGAGGAGGGCAGCCTGGCAGAGGCAGGGATGGCTGCAGGATTCTGGGCCTTGGAGAGGAGGAAAACAGAACAAGGGAGAGCAGAGAAAGGGGTCCATGGGAGGTGGAGATGTGCAGAGCGATCACACACGCTTGATAATGTGTAGAGAGGAGGGGAAAGGATAGTGCTGGGCTGGGAGGTGGTGAAGGGGTCTAGGAGCCAGTTGCTCCTCTTGTTTTAATTCTTACCTTCCTCCCCCAGGTTCCAGGATCTCCGAGTCTTTTACAGGGCTTTACGATCCCAGAACCTGGCAAACCGAGGCACTGAGAAGTTAAGTGAGGCCACCAGAGAAGATGAGAAGGGATTGTGTTACTCTTTTTTCCCCCTGAAACAAAGCAGAGCTGTCAGTTGACACTTCCCGCGCTGCCCCAGCTCCAGAGGGTTGCTGGGGCCGCTTCCAGCAGACAAGAGACAAGAGCCGTGGGGTGAGGCGTGGGATTCCTGCACTGCGGGGTCCTGTGCAAAGCGGTGCCTGGAGTCGATGTCCTCCCACCGGAGCAGGGAGAGGCTGTTCCACTGCCCGTGCCTCCTGCCAGGCTCGGGGCCGCGAAGCTGCGAGCCCTGGCAGCCTGCAGGCGTCCTGGGAACCTGGGCTTGGAGGCTGCCTGCCTGGTGAAGGGTTAGGAAATCGGGCCGGCTGCCACCTGAAGTCTGCCCAGCTTTTGGCAAAAGTCTGCCTGAACTATACAGCTCCCTGAAACGTTTCAGCTTTGACAAATGTGTGGTTTTTTGTTGTGTGTGTGTGTGTTTTTTTTTTTAATGAAAAACCCAACTCTGCTGCATTGAAAACTTGCCCGACTGGTCGGAGGATGGCTCAGCCGGTCCGTAGGGGAGCGGGGCAGCAGGGCCTTCTCCTGCACACAGGATGCCTTTTGTTCTCCAGGCAGAGCAAGAGGATGGCATTAACCGCAGGACTGGCCAGGACTGCTTGGGTCATCACAGCTGGAACACCACCCGCACGGCCAGGCCCCTGCTCTGTGTTTCAGCTGGGTCTGGCCAACCTTCACACCTCCAGACTGCAGGAAGGCTTCCCAACCCCTGCACCAGACCCAGACAGGCAGGAAAAGGCCAAATCTGCCTGGATGATCCATGGGCTGGCACTGCAGCACTGTCCGGATTTTGCTGTCCCTTACCCATCCTTGGTGGAATGACTGTAAACTGACAGAGGGCAGGGTTAGATGAGATCTCAGGAAGAAATTTTTCCCTGGAAGGCTGGTGATGCTCTGACACAGATTGCCCAGAGGAGCTGTGGCTGCCCCATCCCTGGAAGTGCTCGAGACCAGGTTGGATAAGGCTTGGAGCAACCTGGGAGAGGAGAAGGTGTCCCTGCCTATGACAGGGACTGGAACGACATGAGCTTTAAGGTCCCTTCCCACCCAAACCATTGTGTGTGACTCTTTGATTCTGACTTCCCTCTGCCCGTCTGGGCACCGAGGACTGTCCCCGTGAGGTGACACGGGGGGACGCTGAGCCCCCTTTGCTGCAGATCACATATGGTCTGTAACGGCTCTGGGCACCAAAGCCAGCGCGGCAGGAGGGGCCGAGGGGAGCTGCCAAGCTGGCCTCGCCTGGGTACAAATCCCACTGCCGAGCACCGCAGCAGCCTCCGAGCCCCCGCCGCTGTCACCTTGGCTGCACCAGGCTCCCCCAGCCCCTGCGCTGTCCTCCGCTGCTTCTCATCTGTTTGTTATTCATGGCAGGGGGCACGGAGCCTCCCCCCGCCCCCCATTCACTGTGCGGACCATCCCCACAGCCCCAGAAGGTTGAATTTAATGCTGGGGGATTTGCAAGTCAAGAATTCCTGCGCCCACACAATGCGCAGCTGGGCTTTGAAAAGGCGTCAGGATTAAAATGCAACCGCAAACTTGACAAACCGGCGCAAGGGCCGCAGACAATGGGCTGCAGCTCCCTGTTATCATTCACGGCGTGTGAAGGACCAGCTCGGCGGGTTACAAGTCATGCGCTGGAGATGCTGCTGGCCTGGACACCAGCAGGGAGGGCTCCTTTGTGCGGCTCTCGCAGTGGGGAGCAGCCCGAAAGACAGGCTGAGCCGAGAGACATCTCCGCTCGCAGCCGGGGGTAAGGAGGGCAGCGTGACAGGGACCCTCCGCCACCGCCTGCGGGCTCTGAGCTCCTGCCTGGTCGGGATTCAGCCGCCTCGGGGGGCTCCAGATTCACCGGGCTTTGCTGCAGGGAAATTAAGGAGCTTTTCTTTGATTCTGTCCTGAAACTGTAACTTGGTTTCTGCAGGGGTAATAAAGCACAAGGAGACGTGGGGGATTCGGGGCAAACAGGGATGCCAGGACGGGGCAGAGGGTTTCAGATGATGACGGATTAGATACAGGTCAACCGTGTAATAGTGAGGGACAATGCCACCTGGGGCTGGAATAATTAACACTCCGGAGTAAAGCCGGCAAAACAACCGGCTGGATCTCCCCGTGGGCAGCAGCGAGACACCTTCCCTGGCCCCCCGAGCCAGCCCAGCCTGCTGCTGGTCCCGGGGCACTCCGGGCACGGCTCTGCCCTGGCCCCGGGAAACACAGGGCAAGGGAAGCTCTGGCAAAAAGAGACCTGGGCCTGGCCAGAGAGCTGGGAAGGAAGGAGCCACCCAGGAGGTGATGTGACAAGCATGGGGTCCTTGTGTGACTGTCATGGCTAGGATCAATTATTTTAATGAGCCCATGGACAAAGGTCAGGGAGGAATGTAATGTGTAACGTCAGTGGGGTCTTCATGCTGGGTATGTACTGGCCACTGCCATGGCATCCCCATTCCGAGGCAGCAGCCATCCAAACCTCTCTGTCTGGAAGTCTGGAGGACGTGGGGACTGAGTCTTCGCATGTCCTACACTCTGGTGTAAAATTGGATCAAGTGATCAGCCCCCTCCCAGCTGCTTTCCCACCATCTTCCTGCGTGCACTTTCTGTGCAGGAGCGTGCACAGCTTCCCTCTCCGTACCTCGGAACCTGGGGAGCATCAGGGGCTGAGATGTGCAGGGAAGAGGATTTTCCTCTCTCCTTGGGCAAGGATGGGTGTGGGGGTAACCCTGCCCCCCTTCCCACAGATGAAAGGATGGGTGAGCAAACTCCATCCTGGAAGACTGGACTGTGCACCAGTTACACCGACCTCCCAGCACCTCTCAAGGAACACTGTCCATGTGGTGGGCCAGCTCTGAAGGGAACAAAAAAGCCTAGAGCACTTCTCAACACCAAATGGCACCGTGTCCTTTAGGCTCTGCAGGAGGGTTTGATTTGGTTTGGTTTGATTTCTCTTCTTCACACAAAAAACTTGGTCCTTTACTCAAAAAGGGACCTTTCAAAAATGATGCAGAACTGACACTGTTGGAACTTACGGGAGACTGTTGGGCAGCAAGAAGCTGTAAAAATATGACTGGATGGAGGATTGACATTTTTCCTATACTGAGGTGGAGTTTTGTAGCCATTTTGAGGCTGGTTTGGATAGCTGTGCTAAAGAGCAGAAGACATCTGGTTTTCGAGCTAGCACAGCTATTTCAGAGTCACAGGGAGACTGAGGCTTTTACCTGGCTTTGCCCGAATCTTACACGTCAGGACATGAGCTTTAGCAAAGAAGCCTTGGCCTGACAGGGAAATCAGAGCTGTGGTGTGGGATCTGTCTTAGCACAGTCCTCTGTGTCACACAGACCGAGCTTTTTAATCACCTAGAGAAAAAGCTCATAAGCAAATTCTTCTTGTACCTACCCCCTGGGCCAGCACCAGCAGCTTTTCCCTGCTGGTGACTCTGCGCTCAGCTCTGAGCTGCAGTTTGAAAAATGACATTAATGACCAAACACCTTTGCTGCCTGCAGTGGCGCCCTGCAAAAGGGTTTCTTGCCAATCTTGCAATCTCCTCTCTGTCCCATGGAAGTGCTGGTGTCTGACATGGTGTCCACCCTGCAGGCCAGGGGTGCTGGTGTCCACTGGTGATGGCCACAACAGAGCCACGCTCACTCCAGCATCACGGGCAGAGGCTGCCCTGGCATGAGAGAATGCTGCAGTAGAAGGGCAGTTGTTCATGGGGCTGAAAGAGGAAATGATGCTGGAATGCTGGGGAGCTGCTGGGGCAGACCGGACCTGCCTGGAGAGTGCCCACAGCCCACAGCAGGCTGGGCACCCACCATTTTAATTTAAATGAAATTTCATTTAATTTTTAAATTAAAACAACAACAGAGCAGCAAGAACTATAATGAAAGAAGACCCCTGGCCCTTGTAATGGTAGACAGTGTCTGGCCTCCTCAGTAAGCAGGTCCTAAGATGCTGCTTCTATGTGAAAACTGCTGCATCTGCTTCATCCCCCCCCGGCTCACGTGGCCAAGTGGCACCCACAGGGCTCTCCCCGAGGGACAAATGCCACTGGCCACCTTCCTCCCGCCCGGCCCCAGCATGTCTGTGGTGCCTTGCATAGCTGCCAGCTTGCCTTCCCTTGGGATGGGGGGTGTGCCCTGCAGGGAATTTGGGTGGGTGCCCTATGGTGCTCACCCTGGAATAGGAGCCCTCCTGGGGAAGGTCACAGGGGAGGGGGTCAACCTATATTAAGGCCAGGCTGCTGGGGAAGAGGTGTTTGGGATCCCCGCAGTGCCCGGCGGGCAGATGCGTGGCAGGAGCTATATTTGGAAGGTGCCATTTGGTTCCCTCCCCGGATGCTGCAGCAAGCTGTCCCCAGAGCTGGCCCTGACGCTGCGTGTGCAGCTCCCGAGCCCCAGCATCCCCCTCCCCGGCCCCACACCACACTCTGCTCCTTTTTTCCCCCCTGCTTTTCTTTCCTGCGGGCTGTGAAAAGGTGCAGTCTGCCTGTGACCGTTTCTCCTCCCTCCCTTCCCCCTTCCTGCTGGTCAAAACCGCCATCCTGGAACAGCCCGGCGGATTAGTGAAGGGATACCTTTGAAACCGATGCCAGGAAAGCTCCGTGGATCAGTTAACAGGAGAGTATAAAAAGCCGTGCCTGTGTCCCCCCCACGCTCCCCCCATCTCTCTTCCTCCATGTCACTGGCCCTGGCTGCCGGCTCGCCCCTGGCTGGGGGCCTGCGATCCCAAACGTGCTCTCCGGGCTGGCTTGCCTCATTAATTAAAGAAGACAGATTTTTAGCTTCTCTTTCCCTCCCTCCCTCTCTCTCTTCCTTTTTTTTTCCTTGGGCTCCTGCTGGGGAAAGTGGAGCCAGTCTTGTGGGGGCAGGAGGAGGACGAGGATGGGCGCCAGGGATTAGAGGCGGCTGATGTGCTCTGCTCCTGGGGTGTGGGACGCCCCGAGCCTGCTTGGTGCCAGCCCAGGGCACATGAGGAGAGGGCACTCGGCTCCCACAGCCCCAGTCCTGGGATTTGTGGCAGCATTTGCATCTCCTGCAGGAACATTCCCTCATGGCTGGCTTCCACGAGCATCCTGCCTGTCCTCAGCACCCCCTCGCTGACTCCGGCCCTGCTGGTCCTGCAGGACCCCGGCACAGCAGGGACTGTGGCTGCAGCCATGCACGGGGCTGGTGCAGAAAGCAGCGTGTGGGTGTGCAGAGAGTGTGGTACAGCTGTGCAGAAAGCGTGATAGAGCCACGCAGCGCGTGTGGTGCAGCTGTGCAGGATGTGTGGTACAGCTGTGCATTCGGTGCAGCACAGCTGTGCAGGGAGTGTGACAGAGCTGTGCAGGGAGGGCGGTACAGGTGTGCAATGAGTGTGGCACACCTCTGCAGTGGGTGATGTGTGTGTACAGGCATGCTGGGTGCGTTGCCCAGCTGTGCAGG